>AVPN01000788.1:0-13577 GCA_000695325.1 Pleurobrachia bachei
CAAGCTAGAACCATATGATAGTGGAGCTGGGAGGGTATAACTTACAACCTATTCTCGCTCCCTGTACGGGCCAAGCTACTAAGATGCAGCAACACGAGTAAAAGCTAGAACCATATGATAGTGGAGCTGGGAGGGTATAACTTACAACCTGTCTATTATGAGTGACGTCACACGTGTGACGGTGAGAGAAAGACTACTTTTTATAAGGACATGTCAATTTAAAATGTCAATAAACGTGCCCACCATCTTTCAGTATAAACTCTATGTGAGGGAGAGGGAGAGAGAGAGGGGGAGGGGAGAGTGAGAGAGAGATAGAGAGAGAGAGAGAGAGAAGGATAGAGAGAGAGAGGGAGAGAGAGGGAGAGAGAGAAACTGCACTTATTGCCTGGCAGGTAGTAGTACCATGATTGTGGCCTACCGAGAAAGTGTAACAGTAGGAGGATGGTCCCCGTACTGCTGGGTGATATATTGAGGTTTAGATATTGACAATATCCAACCTGATGAACATATTGCTGTGATATTATTAGACCAAAACTTTGACATGGCCCGGACACCATGCACATATCACTCTGCAAAGTCTCTGATCGGTTGCCATGACGTCATGAAACACGTCAGTTAATCAGAGGATGACGTACCAGCAGCTGTACCATATGTCGCCCCCATCTTCTCTGAGATGACGTGCTACTTTAAATTATGACGTCACTTTGTTCATTAGAAGAATGCAGTATGACGTCACTCGACATATTGAACTACGTAATATAGATGCAGACAGAGCTGGTACTGCACTATTATGTATTGTTATGTTCTAACCCCCTTTTACGCGGGGCGTGTGAACTGGAGTCATAACTTGGCAACTATTATTAATATTAATAATATTAATATTATAATAGCGGCGGGAATGAGGTTGTCAATAAATGACAGACTCATGAATTATGGTGAAGTATATAGGAATTTACTCCCCTTTAGTCAACTCGATCAAAGATTTGAAGTATAGAAATTTTCCACCGGATATCATGAGAATCTTGTCTGAAAGGGTGTGTCCAAGAGAGAGGACAATGGACTCCAGATGGCCACTTATAAATCCATACCATTTTATTTTCTGTTGCAATAGATACTGCCAAAGCCAGCATTGGCCTGACCCTATTAACTGGCAACTGCCGTAAAATCATTGTCAATGACAGAATAAATAGCTTTTAAGGTCGTGCGTAATTTTTGGCGCCATTTAGGTCTTTTTAGATTGAACTTTATTCAATTTTCACCAAACAGTTTTCATGAACCAAAAGAATGGAGAGAGAGAGAGAAAGAGAGAAAATAATTGTTAAGTTATAAAAAGAAATACGCTTCAGATTATAATTATCTACATTTTACGTCAATGTTTGCACTTTGCGTCCAGGTTATCTCCAGAAGTCGAGGCAGAGAGTGGAATAAAGAAATCTGAGATAGAAGCTAGAGAGAAAGACGGGGAGAGAGACGGAGAGTGAGATAGGAAATATGAGCTTGCTAGGTCATGCTTATTAAATCAGAGCTCCGTCTGTTATCAGATTTTCTTCCCTCAGCTCTTATCATGTTTCACGAGCTGCCTTTTTTCAGCACACCTTTCTGTGCGTGTGTTTCTTCTAGGTACTTGGTCACTTTTTTGAGTCGCTTGACACTGTGTCCATGCTATGAACATTATGTGGGCATGAAGCTAAGTTGTAAGTTGTAACCCTTTGCTTTTGCTTAAGCTTTAGAGGAATCGGTCGCAGATATTATTATTTAATAGGAGTAAAACGCTTTGAAGTAAAACAATACGTATTTGCTTATTTTTTATACTTAAATATGTTATTTTCCGGTTTTTAACTAACAGATCCCTAATTCTTTATTACTGATTACTGACCCTTCTACGCCCCTAATAGTCTGTAAGGCTACACGTTGGCGCAATTGAGTCAGTAGACTTTTTGGAAGTAAGTTGTAAATTCCAAATCACCACCTGTGTCAATTTTTATCAACGATTACCTATTTTATCTCGGATTTTTTAACAAAAATCTGATCCAATTCCCATCCCGTGTGCTTTGAAACCAACGTCCTCTAAGTTTCCCTTTCACTTTTCAGATTTCAACTGATGACCACAAAGGAGTGATCCTTAATTCCTTATCTCTCCACACTCCTTACTTTTCCACACTCCTTATATTTCCACAATCCTTCCCTCTCCACACTCCTTACCTTTCCACAATCCTTACTTTTCCACACTCCTTACATTTCCACAATCTTTACCTTTCCATACTCCTTACTTTTCCTCACTCCGTACGTTTCCAAACTCCTTACTTTTCCACACTCCTTACATTTCCACACTCCGTACGTTTCCACACGCCTTACGTTTCCAAACTCCTTACTTTTCCACACTCCTTACATTTCCACATTTCAGATTCCGATTGATGACCACCAAGGAGTAATTCTCAAGCTCGAACAAGAACTACCTTGGGATACCGGTCCAGGTGGATAGCACCCCCTGAACACATAAATTGAAAGGTAAATAACAAGATATTAATTAACAGATATTAATTTATAGCATCCCCTGAGAACTAAATTAAATGGTAACAAGATAGCACCCCCTGAACACTAAATTGAAAGGTAACAGGATCTAGCACCCCCTGAGAACTAAATTGAAAGGTACTTCACATTTTCCAAAGTCTTTTGAACTAATAACATAAAAATAATGCTAGTTTCCAAACTTTTCACTTTTCCACGGTCCTTACGTTTTCACATTCCCAACTTCTTCACTGCTCAGCTCACTGATCCAACATCCAATAACTTCATCGAAAATAATTTTTCCGTAACTTTTTTTCTCCTCCCATAACGATCTTCCCTATACTTTTCAGATATTATAAATGGACACCTCACTGATTTGTGCACAATTGAACAAGGACATGGCGGGAACAGCGGCAGCAACAGAACAAAATAATACAGTCTTCCTTCTATCCACAGCCATTTACCATGATATAGCAAAGGTATAAGTTTATATTAGTGTGATTTATAGGAAAGCTTACACCAATTACCATGGTGCTAGAATTGGTAATTCATGGTACCATTGCTACCTCCCTGCTCCACTACCTCGATCTCAATCTCTCTCGCGATAGGTGTCAATGGCACCAAATACAGGCAGAATTATGATTTAATTGTGACTTTCTCCGACTCAGATTCAAGAACAACTGGGTTCAGGAGCCCAGCTTCTCTTTGAGCCAGCGGGAATTTGTGGAAACGAATTCTTTTGTTTCCTCGCGGGATTAAACGTCGGAATAATTGCTTCCAATCAGGTAGAATAGTGAATTAGCTAAATGTAAGGAGTGTGGAATAATTTGAAATTAGTTTAGTAATTTATATCACTTTCATAAATTAAAGACATCAATTGAATTGATATCGTCAAATTGTTTATTAAGATCAGATTTTTTTCACCTCTTCCAAAATTCCAAGATTGATATCTTTCAGGAAGTTTTGGAGGCGGCAGGAAAGTCACACACGAACTTCGATTCGATTCTTTTGGGCGAGAATGTAATCGACGACTCTCTCTACAAGTAAGTAATGGATTCAGTTGAAACTATATCACTGTTCACCTAGTCGGGGTTTTAATAGTACAGCAGTTACAGACGTTCTATTATAGGGCAGTCATAAACATGAAAAAATATTCTCAGCTCATTTCCTCTGAATTTCAATACGAGCATACTGAATCAATTTTTCTACAGGGCAGCCAGTGTGCACGGGTGTAAATCCTTCACTGCCACAAGTGTATCAGACATGAACAAGATCACGAAATTTGTCGGACATGACTGCCAGTAAGTTATACAAGTTCTAAACAAGAACCGACCGAATCAGGAAATACTAGTCCCTGATCGGCTGATAACCAGTCACGTGACCTAAATAACAAGTTCTGATTGGTTGTTTACTTGTTTCAGTCGGTTCCTGGTTTCCATCTAACCCCCATCATCCTGTAGGTTTGTTTTAAAAGCTTCCACGCTCCCTGAACTGGATACCATGCTCTCCCAATGTGTTCTACCCCCAACCATATCTGTAGACTTCCACAACACCGATCTAGAGGCACTTAGTAGGATCATGATGAGGTGGAATGTGGGAAATATCCATGTGGGCAGCATTACTAGTAAGTACTTACAAGTTAATTAACTAATTAAAGCACAAACCCTGGATGTTTATATTATGAGAATATGATTTTAATTGACCCATGTTCAGTACTGGACAGGAACCGACCGAATTAGGAAATATGTACTGGTCTCTGATTGGCTGATAACCAGTCACATGACCTAAACAACGAGTTCTGATTGGTTATTTACTTGTTTCGGTCGGTTCCTGGTACTGTGCATTATTTTCTGTGCAGGTGTGAACGAAGTTGGAGATTTAGCATCTCTTCTCAGTCTTCTACCAACACCTCTGAACCCTGTGGTTACTCTATCACCTTCTTTCCTCGATCATTCTATGTTTGTAGCCACCCGGGTCCTGGACAAGATCACCAAGGTATGTAGCAGTAGCAACCCCCCCCCCCTCAGAGAATGTGTACTATAATAGTAAATACCGTCTCATACGGCCCTGATTCATTTTCATTTTACATAACCTTAACTGATTCTCTATATAAAACCGGTATGATTGAATACATCTCACATAATTTCTCCAACGCCACTCTCCCCCACAGGATGATGGCAAGGTAGAGGTGTATGTGGACATGTCGGTGTTTGATGAACTGATCTGCTACATGGATGACACTGATCATATCTCCATCCTCAATGGGGACAAGGAGGAAGGAGCTCAACTTGCCACAATACTCGGTGAGCACTAGGGTACTCTTTTCAGAGTGTCAGTGAGCACATCATAGTAGCCTGACACTGACACTTTCCGCGCTTAGAAAGTTCTCTCCCGGCCTCCCCCTCCCCTTAGTGATGACTGCATCAATTTCAATCCAAATGCAATCTTCTCATAAGAAAATAACCCATATCCCCTGTAAATTTATACTGTATATTTTCAGGTAACACCTATGACGAAAGTGATGTGATAGCTGTCGACCAGCCTGCATCCCACCTCTCCCCAGGCGACTGGATCTTCCTTTCTAACATCTCTCTGGTGTGTCTGGAGGGTGGCTGTGATGTTCTCCTACTGGACAAGGATAACAGGTACATATTCTCTCTCAGTCCAAATAAGGTGCTATCAGGTCGACATCTCGTATAGTACCTGATTCCTCCTTTAAGAGGAACCCCACTCCTCCGGCTTGGGAGTGGGCCAATTTCACGATCCCTGTTTCTCTCGTTTTTCTAAAAATAAAACTGTAGTACGAATCTTATGTAGCTAGCTTGAGTACGAATCGTATTCGATTATTATATTGTTACATCGAATTTATGATTCTAATTTTATTCAGGGTGGTATCTCGTGAGATGTACGATCAGGAGACTGAAAACTCTGCCATTCAACAAATTCCTACCACCCGGATGAGAAACAACAGCATCATGGTCAACTAAAACTCAGTTGAAATCCTGGTTAAATCTCGGCTAAAAGGAAGGGTAAAGAGAAAGGGTTGGGGACTCCTCTACCCTTTCTCTTTACCCTGCTAGTAGTTTATAACTAGAGCTAGTAGTAATGGGTAAATTACAGATAAAAGTGGGTAACTTTGGCAACTATATATGTGTTTTCTGCATGTTTGTCTGTTCTTAATCAGTAGGAAAAATAATCGTTTTTGATCAGCGGTTGTATACTTTAAGATTTTCTGTTGATCAGATGGAAGAATTATGCAAGAGTGGGGTGTCTAAAACTGAATTCAATAGAGTGTGGCTACAAAAATGACGTTATGTATCTTTTTAGATACTGTAACTGATGTGAACTATTCTCTTTTTTAATTTAGTGGAACGCGTACAATTTGATAATTATAGCTTGATCTGGACTCTTTTTAAAACTTTATGACAAACCGATTGATTGACGAATATATTTTATTATAAAAATCTGATTCCATAAAAACTTTTGTATTTACAAAAAAAGGTTCTATCTCTTCGCATATCATGATCTCTCTTTGCCAGATGAGTGTAACCGACCAAATTTTTCACTTGATTTCACTCCCACTGCTAGATTCATCTAGAGATCAGGGACGATCTCAATAATCCTCAATGTCCCTCTATTTGTGTTTTCTTCCTTTGCTCAACAAGTTCTATTTTCGTAGCTTTTCAGTAAATCCGCCAAATCATATCAGGATAGTTGTTGATTTGAGAAAGGGGCACAACAATATAGTTAGGAGTTGGATGGTGCAACTTTAGACTTCTTCACCCGGGCTGGCACCTAGAATTACAGTTTGAATTTGATCATGTTAAAAATACTATTAAATTTCATTCAAACGTAAGCTTCAGCTTCATTGGATGCATGATGAATTTAAAAAATACTAGATAACAAATGTATCCCTAATTTTTTCTTACGATCTTTGTGTTTGAATTGTAGCTGCTGGAATCACTGTCACTTTCCTCGGAAGAGATGCTATCTTTTGCTACAAAAAGAAACATAACATAAGATACCGTATAGTATATCTGTGAATAGAATATATGCAGTGAATGAGCTTTTTTAGCGACGTTAATCGCGACGCCAATCAAAAATTACCGTTGACTTGTGCATGTATGTGTGTGAAAGGTTACACAGGAGAGCAGTAAAAGAATTTGACGAAGAATTGGGCACTGCTGCACTAATATAAGGAACGGATTAGGCACTTGTTTCACTAGGCTATGATAATTAACCTATTTTGGTATTATTGGTATTGGAATTAGGCCTAGGGCTTATGTTTATCGGTACCTCTTGAATTGCCGCTGGTAAATCTACACCCTCAGTGTCGGAGCTGTGCTCACGATGTCTTATTTCTTGATTCCCTACTGCAGAGTTTATATTGTGAAATTTTAGATCCCTCGCAGTAGACATTGTTTCGGGGTAAAATTAGGACTCCATATAGGTTGTTGGCGTCAACACAAGCAACTAACTTTTTAAAAGTTAGCTATGTTGAACCCAACAACCTATATGGATTACTCAACTTTGAAATGAACCCTTTTTTTTCAAATTTCAATATTTTGCTGCTCTGCTGTGTTACCTTTTGGAGCTGATGGTGGTGAAGCAGTTAACGAATTGTGAATAACCCTGAAAGATAAAGAGTTTATTGGTTACTATGACAATTATACATACCGCTGTCAAGGGGCCCACGAATGATGGGAGGAAGATTCCTTGATTTTGTGTTCACTTCCGTTAGTGCGGGGTTCTCCCTCAAGTAGACCGACTGTTTGGGAACCTCACCCAGACCGGGTTTTGGGTTAAACCCAACGGGTGAAGCACTGCTTCGGGACATTCGGATTCTATAATAGTGGACAACATATTGTTGAGTAAGGAGTAAGAGAGGGGGGAGTAACATATGGGTTATTGAATCATTGAATTGAGTTTGAAAACAGTGCTTGTTGTTTACATGCCAAGATCTTAATTGTTCGTGCTTATAATTTCTATCGCACATTTGAACACGTACATCAGATGCTGCAGTATCTAATTAGCTAATTAATTAATTAACTAATTAGTTATGATTGCTGATATAAAATTAAAAGGGCTTTGAACAATGAACTAATGAACTATACCATTCACAAAATTCAATTCACAGGTCATAATCACATGGCTGTTAAGCAAAAACTGTGCATGCATATCACAAATTCCAAGATATTTAACAATCTAAAATTTTGACATAACTATACCATGCATTATATACATAACAACGTTAAGTGCACAACACGAATTTCCCTTACCGTTTCTCAATTTCTTGCTCGCTTGGAGTTGGAGCGGCTAAAAGGGAGAGCTGGGGGTAAATAATTGTTCACAGCACATCTGAAAGTGTTTACAGCTACAGTCTGAAATAGTCTACACAGGTATAAATTTGTCCTGAACAGAGAGCAGTAGGTGCAGATTCATCCGGCCAACCGTGCACGATTGTTTTTATCAAAAAACTCGATCAGAAGAATCACCATGGTAACTATGACCACAAACACAATGCAACTCTCAGAAGAAAACATTCTGATCTTTGGAGTTCAGCAATTCAGCATTTCTCGGCCTATAAACTCCACACCACCCCGGCTGAGATCCAGGAGGTCCCACCAGGCTCTCCGGCTCCCCAGAATCCTGCTCGAAACTCAACCTGAAACTAAACCTCTTCTCCAGTAGATCAGCTGGTGGGGGTGAGGTCTGAGTGGAGATATTCCTCCTTTTTGGAGGGGGTATTGGGACACATTGGGTGCTTGTACTGGTGACTCCACTAACACTTCGTACCAAGGTGGGTCGTGTGGTAGGGCGCATTGCCCGGGGTAGGTTCCTCTGTATACGGGATAGCAGGGTCCGGGGAGGGGAGATGTAGGCGATATTGTCGTGCCACTGGTCATCAGTTCCTGAACCACCTGCAACTCGGTGGGGGACAGCTTAGAATACACGTTTTGCAATAGTGTGTCCAAAAGGGAGCTATAAATTAGATTCTGGAATACTCCTGCAAATCCATCTCACAAACATACAAACATACAAACCAAAAAAACATACAAACAAACAAGACTGAGACAACTTACTCAGCGGTGGGACGTATTCCTTTTTCTGTTTTTGTCGGAACAAAATGTAGAGAAGGATCAGGATGGAAAGGACGAGGAAAAGACCGCAAATTCCACCTGCACTCCCCACTAGAAGCGTCGTATTTACACCTAATTAGAGAAATTCGCTGGTAGTTAAGTGATAATTATAGATGGTAATTTGTTGTTAATTAAGTAATTAATCTCGGTATTAAATACATCACAAAGTGTGCTATTAACTGACTTGAGTTGGTCGTTGATACAACTTGATAGGTATCTCCATTTCCTTCCACAGGTCCCGGATCGACGATCATCTCTGCTGCACGGACACAATTACACAAAGTTGGTAACCATGGTTACTAGCCATGGTAACCACCTTGGTCAGTAACCATGGTTACCAATAGGTTACAATACGAGAAATGAGGCTTCGCATAAAACTCATGATTTATAGAACTGCTAATTACCTATAGAAATGGTTGCATTTGCATAAGCGTCCTCTCCCACTCCATTGGATGCCTTAACAATGTAAAGCCCCTGGTCGGAGCTCTGGGCCTAGGAAAAGTATTCAATTGAAACACAGATTAATAAACTGTTTTGGAATGGTTTTTGTTTGGCAAAATTCCTTGTTTCCCTTTGTTTTGGAATGATTGTATTTCTGGAATTATCGGGAGGAGTAATTAACTCCAAGAATGAATTCTATTAGTTGTACCTCGTCGATTATCAGCATGGCTGATTGAGCCGTGTATCTTCCACCTGTTACTATCGGTACCCTGTCTTCTCCCTACAAATAGTAAAACTGTTAGAAAGATCAAAAATGTGCCCCAAATAAAACTGAATGATACAGCAAAATTTTTTGCTTACAAATACAATTCATTATACTAAGCTAATATTAAGTTAATATTAAGATTTATAGTTGTTTCTTACCTTGTACCAAGTTACGTTGGGTGTTGGGTATCCATAAACCACTGCTTCAACGGTTATCTGTGAGTTCAGTTGGATGCTAATATCTGACAGCGTAATACTTGGCGCTATCTCATGACCTGAAGAGATATAACGACATGGTTACCATGGTTACCGCATGGTTATTGCATTGTTACCATTGTTACTGCCTGGATACAACGTCACGCAGTAAGAGAGCTGTCAACATGGCGTGGATTTGTTCATTTTCATAAACTTTAGATCTCAAAGAACTATTTCGTTATTCCTTTCACATATGCATGTTTTAGGATATTTAGCTTCCCTTCGATCATATTCAACTTTTTGTTGTTCAACAAAAACTATTCAACTGATAATAACAGCTGATTTTGTTTTTTAGTCGTCCCTGAGCCAGATATAAGCTTATTTTCCAGATAAAATTAAAACTTTACAATCACAGAATGAATCTGATTCGGTGGTTTTCCATCACTTTCTTTGCCATAGCAACCCTTTTTGGAATATCCGGGAACACCCTCATCATCTACTCCTCCGTTCGATACAATTCTATCGACTTGGACGAAGTCTCCGTCATGTTTGTCCGGAACCTAGCGGTAGCAGATTTGATCTATACAGCCCTTGGTGTCCTCCCTCGATTCATCTTCTCAGTGATCGATGCAAACCCCTTTGGTATTACTTGGTGTGAAGTTATCTACTGGGTTAAACACTGTTGCGGGATGGTTAGTCTCTGGACTATCACATCCATTACCCTCCACAAAATGTTTCAGGTGCTATTCCCCTTCCGGGATATGATCTCAGCATCCTTTGCTTCTGGGTTCCTGGGAGCTCTGTGGTCCAGCTCTGTCCTTATTATGGCGAGTATCGCGGTAGCTGGTCGTTCTGTGTTTAGTTTTGATCCTGTGGATGCTGAATGCCGGCATAGTTGGACCAAGATCACTGATCCTTCAAGAAAAGCAGCAGAGATAGCAGAATCGTGCGTTGAGGTTTTTGGGGTGTTGGTTCCCTTGGTTACTACGCTAGTCTGCAACTCACTGCTCCTCAGTGTTGCTCTACGGAAACGAATAACTCCCCGGTCAGGTCTCAACTATAAGGCTCTGACCACCGTGGTAACCTTGACGACGGTATTCCTAGCAACTTGGTCCCTTTACCTGTTTGGGGCACTAAGGAACCTCGTCGGTGCAGTCAACAAGTCAAACGATCAGTTCGCTCTAGCTGAGAGTTGTTTGATTTGTATTGGAGTCATGGTCAATCCAATCCTGTATACGATTACCAATCGTAGGTTCTGCCTTTATGTCCGGTCCTTGGTATGTAAGAGGATGGAGGAAATGGGACCTCTTATTATCCATGATTAGAACAGAACATGATCCGTGTATTCCTAACCTACAAACTGTCAATTAATTCTTGGAAACATTTCCAATAAAGACAATTTCGTTGGTAAAATTTTAATGAATGTTATGTTTCTTTTGAAGATAGAAGAACCTCTATGAAAACTATTCGATCTTATAATATGAAGCCGTGTTTATCTTCGTGCATGGACAACATTGGACCAATCAAAAAAGCTGTCCTATAAAAATCCTTACCACCCACGACACCTATTCCGACACCTCGTATTAAATAAACGGAATAGAACAAATCCTTGTGTTTTAATAACGTACCTACAACAAAGTCAATGTTGAGTTGAGCCGTATATGTATCCACTTTCTGATTGACGGCTCGGCAGATGAGTGTCCCCACATCACTTTCCCTGGCAGAAATTACACGAAGAACAGAGATAACTTTGTTTGAAGTCGCCTGCTGGGTCACGGTATACCTGTTGAGGATCAGAAGATAAGAAGATCAGAGGATCACACGTTCAGGCGCACCATGAGACAGCATCAGAGCTTGAAAAGAAGAAACTCCCCCAACAATATAAAATTACCTTGCAGTGACGTAGACACCTGGTGTGATCCCCGCACACCGCTCCAGGTGTCTATGTCACCAAAAAATTACCTATCATCATAAGAAGCAGATATCTCAGCACTGTCTTTATACCACGTTACAACCGGGGCAGGGTAGCCCAGTGCTACACACGTGATCCATATGTTTTGTGTGTAGACCGCCTCGGCAATGTCCGGCCCCTCAATTGTTACTGGTAGGGTCATATCTGGAAAGAGTGGAGGGGATATTAGCTGAGAAAAATGGGGTTAGAATATTATGCCTTTTGTGGTGAATGTTTAACATTGTA
Organism: Pleurobrachia bachei; assembly: GCA_000695325.1. Classification (NCBI taxonomy): domain Eukaryota; kingdom Metazoa; phylum Ctenophora; class Tentaculata; order Cydippida; family Pleurobrachiidae; genus Pleurobrachia; species Pleurobrachia bachei. The sequence continues at coordinate 11,746 of AVPN01000788.1, forward strand.
CTATAACAACTGGTGATAGTACAATGTTAAACTTAAACTGAAACATATCAAGCCACCTAGATCCCAAATCCTCGCACTGCTCGCAGAGTACACCGAGCAGAGCGAGTTTTGCACGTGCATTAACTTACTCTTCACAGTAACTGACATATAAGATTGTGTGATCTCGAGGGTGTTGTAGCAGAAACATTGGTACATCCCAGCCTCGGTCATTTCCAGCCCACTCATTATCAAACTGCCGTCTTCTTGCTGGTGAGGGAGAGGGGGTGTGGTAAGGTTCGACCGAATCAGGGGGGTATGGTATTATAAGCCAATCAGGGACCAGTATTTCCTGATTTGGTCGAATCCTGGTATTAGAAGCAGCTGGGGGTTTGAGGTGAGGACAAGAGAGGAAGGGGGAAATTGGGGGATGGATTTAGATCCTCCATGATAGTCCACACGTACATTATAATTCTGGCCTTCCGTGCATATCCCGCGTGCAGATCATGCGGCACATACCTGGAATCGGTCTCCGTCCACAATAGACTGTCCATCCCGTAGCCAGAGGACAGATGGTGGGGCGGTGGGATCTCCGCTAGTGTATGGGGTACCTTGAAACAAGAATTAAAAGTTTAAAATTTAAAACTTCTATAGATGGTGCCACAGGGAATTATCGCAAAATTCAATTTCTTCTGCGTTTATGCGTAGATCAATGATCATGATCATGATGAGTGAATACATGAGTGTCAGTGACTGAAACTTTATAGTGACCGATGAATTACCTGAGCACTGACAATCAAAAGTTAGGGGAGTAAGATGTTCCACAGTTTTAGCAGAGAGAACTGTATCAAATACTATGTCCTCTGAAAATATATGTATAGATTAGAACTTACTGCTCCAATATTGCATTTACCGGGCTTGCAGTAAACTGCTCCAATATTAATATTGATTAAATTAATCAAATTACTGTTAGTTCTAGATAATTAATAATTCATAATTTGCTGAATCACTCTCTGATCTTTGTCTTTTACCAACCGATAACATAAAGTCGAACGACGACAACTGCGCTTCCAGTGTAAACGTTACTGTATTGACCCCAGTATGTCCCCCTATCTTCTGTTTTAACGTTCCTGATTGGAGGTATACAAGTTAAAAACTAATGCAATTAACATAAACCGCTTGGAATTTTAATTGATCTGCAACTAATTGCAGATTAGTTGAGTCGTTTGACACCGTCTTCCGCGTAAAGTATGAACAATTCTATCTCAATCAACATACGAGATGAGGAGTTGACGGCCATAGTCAGCGGTTGAGAACCGACTCCCGGAGGAAGTATCGATCTCAGTTGACACACCCAGGGTCCATTTGTATTCGGGAACAGGCCAACCTGTATAACACGCAATTATTAGCAACTCCATATAAACTACTTGATTGTGAAACTTTACAGATTGTTCTACACATCCTAAAAAACTATGGTAAAAACGATGGTAAAAACGATAGAGACAGAATATATGTTTAAGTATGAATCTCTCTTTTCTTCCCCTTCCCCCTTATGTGACTGTTGTCGGTGCATTAGGCACAACTGGAACATGCCCCAACATATTCTATCTGTGTGTATCGTTTTTACCATTGTTTTTACCATCGTTTTTAGGATGTGTAGAACGATCTCTTAGAGTTAGACACAATACTCAGCTTCGAGATTATTATGGACGACGATTTAATTGTTATTTTTTGGTTAGTTGTACAGTCGGACCCCGATTTAGTGACATCCTCGGGGGAAAGGGTTTTATTTAGTGACAGGATAAATTTCCCCCGATATAGGAAATTAACGGTATTTGACCCCGATTTAGTGGCCA
>AVPN01000789.1:0-10899 GCA_000695325.1 Pleurobrachia bachei
AACTCCCCCTCTCGACTCTCTCTCTCCCCCTTACTTTTAGTTCTTAAATTGATTCATCTCTAATAAGTAGTAGCGTCAAACCAATGGGCGCCCTTTCCATTGTTTAGTCGGCGTGATCGAACTGGTCACTGGTGAGAGTCGAGCGTGCTCTTGCCATCAGCACTGGGGTGCTGTAACGATCTGAATATTCTCAGTACTACTACTAGTAAAATTAATCTCTCGTATATGCTTCTATTTTACTGGTGCTTGATTCTCCTCCAAAGAAGAGTCCTCACTCTGAATTCTGATGTTCCTGCTGTTCCAGACTGTCCTGTTCGGGAGTACGGAGGGTTCCTTAAACGAGTTTGCTCCAATCTAAAAGGGCTGCTAGGTAAACAAACTTTACAGTGTCACAACTCTAAACAGCGATACACAGTCGGGTTAGTTCCCACAATCTTCAGATATACCATCACTAAAATTAATGCCACGTGTACCAATGATACTCAACTCTACCAGGCGTGTATTAGTGCAGATCTAAAGATCCAAAACTCTTTTCCACCATGTGGTATAACCACACTTTCCCCCCTACCGAGCATACTCGTACAGAGCCCGTCACTGTTGGAGAAACATCTCGACTGGACACTGCGGTCCCCACCTAGTGGCCTTCTAGTCTCACCTCTTGAGTTTACCGTGGTGAATAACCTGCCATATAGTTTTAGCTATCGGTCAGAGGACATTTGCAATGGTGTTTGTGATCTACCGGTAAACATTGGGACAGTCATGCTGTTAATTATGGCGGCTACTAATCCATGTTTTGACGAGATGAATTGCAATGATCTGATGTATGGTATCATTTCACCTGGTACCTTAGAGATCTACCCATTCACTTGTAAAGAATTTGAATATCAGATGCCACTTATACTGGCGGACCGTATCTTGCTCGACTCTGTCTCACCGTTTGAACAAATCAAACCAGACCATGATGTAGAGCGGTTTTGTGAATTGAGCGTTGCAGAAGGTTTCACATTTCGCCTGTTCAATGGTTCGAGGTGCTTTCCATTTCGTAAGGCATCGCCGTCAACATATCTTGGTTATGGACCAGTAGGCAAGACATCGTTGCCAATACTAGTTTGAAACTGCACCGATCCAAGCCGAGTGGCTGGGATATGTTTGGTAGAAGGTTATCTGACAAGCATTTCCATTTACATCATTTGCTTGAAGCTTGTACTTCCTAGTCATTGGCAGCACATGCCTGTAATTTGCGATGACGGTTTAGATAGTCGATGCTTAGAAGTCGAACCATTTTGTAACATCCACAAGCACTTGATTTGTGATGGAGTCGAAGACTGTCTCACTGGAGGGGATGAAAAGGGTTGCATGCTGTCTTTAAAAATGTGCATTCGGTCATTCAACATCCATCGTGGTCCAATAAGAATCCCCTATGACTGGATCCTAGACGGTGAAGCGGATTGTTTTGATTATGAAGATGAGACAAGAGAAAATTGGTTCGTCTGTGGAAGTGGTGCCACCACCCGATACCGAGATCATGGAGATAATTGTAGTGAGGTTTGGTGGTGTGATGAACGGAAGAAAGAGTATGTTGAGCTAACCCAGGTTTGTGATACGATCGATAGTTGTGGTAATGAGGCGATAATGTGTGGACTATCTAAGACCGTGTTTAATGTAGAGTATAATATGTTGGACGCTGATGGGGTTGGATTTACAAAAGTATCTCCACATTGCCTTCCAGGTATGAGTCAGTTTAAACGCAGCTATGGCGTTCAATGCACCAGACTGATATTAAAACACGATTTTAGTGGGTTTTTTGGAAAAGAAAAGGACTTAGTCTACATAACAGACACTGATAAGAAAGACTGTAGGTTTTATTTTGGTGAGCAGTATGTCCTAATGGCGTGTAATGGTTTGTGCATGAACGAGTTCAAATGTCCCTTGAACCAACGGCCCGTTCTTCATAACTCGTGCCCTAACATTCGAAGGAAAGTTTTAACTTTATCAGATTCAGGCTCGCTCACCCTCGTTGTACCTCATAAGGAACACTTCCACAACAACTTCTTTGTTTGTGAAAACAGTAAGTGTGTCTCCTACTCGGCGGTATGTGACACAATCGATAACTGTGGCGATGCCTCAGATGAGAAGAACTGCTTGAATAGCTTTCGCTGTCATAACCAGTTTCTGGTTCTCAGTCAGGTGTGTGATGGCAAGTACGATTGTCATGATCTCACAGACGAATGTAATAGTCAATGCTCTAGGAAGCTCATTGAACATGACTGGCTATCGGCTTTCGCGGGATGTTTTGGTATTCTAAGCACTTGATTTGTGATGGAGTTGAAGACTGTCTCACTGGAGGGGATGAAAAGGGTTGCATGCTATCATCAAAAAAGTGCATTCGGTCATTCAACATCCATCGTGGTCCAATAAGAATCCCCTATGACTGGATCCTAGACGGTGAAGCGGATTGTTTTGGTTATGGAGATGAGACAAGAGAAAATTGGTTCGTCTGCGGAAGTGGTGCTACCACCCGATACCGAGATCATGGAGATAATTGTAGTGAGGTTTGGTGGTGTGATGAACGGAAAAAAGATTATGTTGAGCTAACCCAGGTTTGTGATACGATCGATAGTTGTGGTAATGAGGCGATAATGTGTGGACTATCTAAGACCGTGTTTAATGTAGAATATAATATGTTGGACGCTGATGGGGTTGGATTTACAAAAGTATCTCCACCTTGCCTTCCAGGTATGAGTCAGTTTATACGCCACTATGATGTTCAATGCACCAGCATTATAATAAAACACGATTTTAGTGGGTTTTTTGGAAAAGAAAGGAATTTGGTCTACATAACAGGCACTGATAAGAATTGGCGAGCAGTATGTGCTAATGGCGTGTAGTGGTATGTGCCTGAAAGAGATCCAATGTCCATTGAACCAACGGCCCGTTCTTCATAACTCGTGCGCTAACATTCGAAGGAAAGTTTTAACTTTATCAGACTCAGGCTCGATGACTCTTGTTGTATCCCACAAGGAATACTTCCACAATAACTTCTTTGTTTGCGAAAACAGTAATTGTGTCTCTTACTCGGCGGTATGTGACACAATCGATAACTGTGGGGATGCCTCAGATGAGAAGAACTGCTTGAATAGCTTTAGATGTGATAATCAGTTCCTGGTTCTCAGTCAGGTGTGTGATGGTAAGTACGATTGTCACGATCTTACTGACGAATGTAATAGTCACTGCTCCAGGAGGCTTGTTGAAAATTACGGGTTGTCGGCTATCGCGGGATGTTTTGGTACTCTTGGATTAGTACTAAATTTGTACTCTCTTGCCAAGGGAATATTCTCAACTTCTCAGTCCAACACTAGGGCCGTCTTTGTTCAGCGTTCCTTCATGCGACTGATAACGTTCGGAGACATCTTTACAAGTGTCTACCTGGTATTCATTTTTGTGTTGAACTTCGTGTACGGGCCAAGGTACTGTAAACTACAGGTACAGTGGCTGACTAGCATTCCTTGTAACATCCTTGGGGTTATCACAGCTATGGGATCTGGAATTTCTTCCTTGTCGATGGCGGTTCTCAGTTGCTTCCGGTTAAAGGGAACCAAAAATGCTTTGCATTTTCGAACGTCTACAGAGGTTGACCTGAGATATAAAATTAAAATCTTCGTTGCACAGTTTGGCATTGTCTGTCTGTGTGCCCTGATTGCCTGTATTCCCCTCATCCCATCTTTAGAAGATCGTTTTGTCAATGGCCTGGCTTACACCGGGGACATGAAGTTGTTTGTCGGGTTTGTTGATAAGAAGAGGCATTTGGCAATTATCAGGGGCTACATGGGGAAGGTTGCTAGGTCGCAGGACCGCAGTTATACCGGATGGTCCTGGGAGTTGATCAGACAAAGTGTGAGAGCTATGTTTACTAGTGATATCAAGGGTGTTACTGGAGTGAAGCAGTCCTTCTACGGTAATGATGCTTCATGTCTCTTCAAGTTTTTTGTCTTATGGAGTGAACCCCAGGCGGCATTTGTATGGGGAGTTGGTCTCGGCATTCATTGCATATGCTTTGTTATCGTGGTCATAAGCCACCTGCTCATCGGAATTCTTTCCTCATACAAAAGTGGTGTACCGGTTGCTGGGGCTGCAGGATGGCGTCGTGAACTTCGAGCCAAGATAAGTGCAATTATTATCTCGGATCTGTGTTGCTGGGTTCCATTCCTGGTGTGTTGTGTGCTTCACACTGCCGAGGTAGTGGATATGAGCCCGTGGTATTCCACATTCTCAATTGTCATTTTGCCGCTCAATTCCGTGCTTAATCCCATCCTGTACACTGATCACATTTTCAACAAGCTCATTGTACTGTTTGATATCGGTAAGAAACATTTTGTTGTATGGAAGAATGTTTTGTTAGGTATGTTCGACTCGGAAACTCGAGATCTGAGGAAAGGAAGAACTGTTGATGTTCGAGATCCTGAATCTGGTGAAATTTGTGAAGTTCAAGATCTCGGAAGTGGTGAAATTTGTGAAGTTCAAGATCATAGAAGTGGTGAAATTTGTGAAGTTCAAGATTCTGGAAGTTGTGAAATTTGCGAAGATCAAGATCCTGATGGCGTCCCTCCCGAAAAACAAATTCAAGAATCTGGAAGCGGTGAATGATTCAAAATATTGATAATTGGACTGATGAGAGATATTTTATGCCAAAACGTTTGTTTGTGAAGCTGTTAATTTTGTAAAAATTGAGTCGTCAACGCGAGTTCACCTCAGAGGTCAGCCCTCCACCGCTGACAGTACCTTCAGCCAGCCCACACAGCTGATCCAGGGGGATACCAAAACTCGACCGTTTCTACCAGAAGGACTATAGTATCAATGATTTCAATTCAGCTATGACGTTATCCCTGAAAAAAACAAGCTCTTTACACGGATAATCCTGTGCTGGTTTAAATTATTCTGTAAAGTACATATTTTATTTTTGCAACGTTGTGAACTTTTCGTCTTTATTTATTTCTTGAAAAAGATGATTTTATGGGAGAAAGTGTCCCACTGTCTTTGCATCACCTGTGATTTTGGTTCATGGCCGGGCTCCATTAAATTGATCATAACTCATCAAAAAATAGGCAAAATTATTCAAACCAAAAACATTGTTGTAGAGAATTGTTAGGCAAACATTTTGGTTGCAAGATTGACATCCCAAGTCTTACCAATCGTCAGATAAATCGTCTTAAAGTCAAAAACGTGTGTTCATGAAATCCGACCGGGCGTCACGTTTTGAAAAATTAACAAATGCAAAGTTGCTCGGATCACATTGCATCCTGCATGAAAGTTGTAGGTAATTGTCTGGCGGTCATTTTGGTACCCGAGTTTTTGTCCTAGCTCAATGTTTAAGGTGTCTTATGACTGTCTAAAGACAAAATTTGACTAACATTTTTGAGGGGATCACGTGTCATCAACAAATTGGTAGAATGACTTGAAATTTATATGAGCTTGATTGGAATCGTCCAAGGTTCATTTTGATACAATCGTTTTCTCCTTTACTATTCGTCTTAGTTGCATTATTACTGTAGGAACATCAAGATTTCTCTATGCTGAGTCTTAGTTGGAATCGGCTCACAACCCTTAATTAGGTGGCTCGGTGTCGTGTGTAACTGTAATCCCATGATAATCAGCACATATCGTCTCAATTTCATCTAGACACTTGACAGGGTTGGACACGAAAGTGGTCTATATCAACCCTATCATGTACTGATATGTTATTCAAGCAGCAATAAGCTTCATAACAGGGCAAAATGCAATGCGATACCCGAGACCACTTTGGTTGAATTTTGTCATAAGACACCTTAAACATTGAGCTAGGACAAAAACTCGGGTACCAAAATGTCCGCCAGACAATTCCCTACAACTGTCATGCAGGATGCAATGTGATCCGATCAACTTTGCATTTGTGAATTTTTCAAAACGTGATCCCCGGTCGGATTTCATGAAGACGTATTTTTGACTTTAAGACGATTTATCTGACGATTGGCAAGACTTGGTATGTCAATCTTGCAACCAAAATGTTCGCCTGACAATTCTCTACAACACTGTCTTTGGTTTGAATCATTTAGCCTATTTTTTGATGAGTTATGATAAATTTAATGGAGCCCGGTCATAACCCAAAATCACAGGTGATGCAAAGACAGTGGGACACCCTGTACATTGTACAACTAGAAAACCCGTTGATTTATAATGGCCGCAACTGAACTTCATTTCTTTTCTAAACCTAACGCAAAGTTCAGTAGGTATCTAAAACAAAGGGAAACTATTCCAATGGTTACGTCAAACATTTGGTACCATTGCTACCTCGCTGCGCGACCTCGATCTCGCTCGTTTTACTAATTCTATATAACTCGGTGGATGGTCTGGGAAGTTTTTACTCGGAATAACGTAGCAACAGCTATAAGAGAGGTGAGGTGAGATTAGTAATGATGAAGTAATGATTCATCGGGGCCCCCGTAATCCGCTGCCTTAGGGTGGTGTAATGTTTGGGAAGACATGTATCTTTTGACTTCATAATGTGGCAGAAGGGTTGTTTGTAAACGTGATCAGAACAGGGTGTTTGTTGGGATGCTGTGACAATGGATCCAAGGCAATGACAATGTCGAATAGGTGACAGACCGCTGCCATGGTGAATATGTTCATTATACCGGTCGACATATTCACCGCGGTCATGACATTGTTCGTGTTGCTATGGGACAATGTTCTTGTCCCACCTTCAGTGCTCCATAATAATATAGCTCAAGTTACTGCTCTACTTCCCTAGCTCCTGTCTATTGTCTTACTCAAAAGGTCTTACAGAGCTCGAGTCTTTACCGACCACGCGGGTATAGATAAAGACTGGAGCTCTTAGCTCTTCTTTTGTCCGATGGTGATAGCGACAGAACTCCGGTCCCAGACAAAGAGATTATTCATATTTTCTCACATCTCGTTGTTTCCTTTGTCTACAGGCCTCCTCTGTTGTTCGTTCAAGGAGCTATTGTACAATAGAGCACGTACAGCACGTCATGTGTCACTATAAAACGCACCTCCCGACCGGAAATATATTCAATCGAAAAAATGAAGTTGTTACTGCCCCTTCTACTCCTGGTAACCACCTGCACTGCGGAGTTTACCGACTACAGAACTGAGTACGCCGAGGCTGTTGCCAAGTTTGGTAACCAAGATGGAATCCCAACGAGCGAATCTAAAGAGATGGCCGCACAGAGATACAACTCCTTCGTCACATTTGCAAGTGAAGTTGCGGAAATCAACGCTGATGACTCCCTACCCTTCACAGCAAAGTCTGGAGAAAGCAGGTTTCTCCGCGCGAATTTTCTATGGGGGTCGATCTCGCTCGCGCTAGGTGTCAATGACACCAAGTCAAACATATGTTTTACTAATTCTATATAACTCGGTGGATGGTCTGGGAAGTTTTTACTCGGAATAACGTAGCAACAGCTATAAGAGAGGTGAGGTGAGATTAGTAATGATGAAGTAATGATTCATCGGGGCCCCCGTAATCCGCTGCCTTAGGGTGGTGTAATGTTTGGGAAGACATGCATCTTTTGACTTCATAATGTGGCAGAAGGGTTGTCTGTAAACGTGATCAGAACAGGGTGTTTGTTGGGATGCTATGACAATTGAGCGGGGCAATGACTTGGCTACATGGAAGCCTGAGTGAGATCGAGGTCGCGCAGCGAATATAGGATGCAATGGATCCAAGGCAATGACAATGTCGAATAGGTGACAGACCGCTGCCATGGTGAATATGTTCATTATACCGGTCGACATATTCACCGCGGTCATGACATTGTTCGTGTTGCTATGGGACAATGTTCTTATCCCACCTTCAGTGCTCCATAATAATATAGCTCAAGTTACTGCTTTACTACCCCTAGCTCCTGTCTATTGTCTTACTCAAAAGGTCTTACAGAGCTCGACTCTTTACCGAACACGCGGATATAGATAAAGACTGGAGCTCTTAGCTCTTCTTTTGTCCGATGGTGATAGCGACAGAACTCCGGTCCCAGACAAAGAGATTATTCATATTTTCTCACATCTCGTTGTTTCCTTTGTCTACAGGCCTCCTCTGTTGTTCGTTCAAGGAGCTATTGTGCAATAGAGCACGTACAGCACGTCATGTTTCACTATAAAACGCACCTCCCGGCCGGAAATATATTCAATCGAAAAAATGAAGTTGTTACTGCCCCTTCTACTCCTGGTAACCACCTGCACTGCGGAGTTTACCGACTACAGAACTGAGTACGCCGAGGCTGTTGCCAAGTTTGGTAACCAAGATGGAATCCCAACGAGCGAATCTAAAGAGATGGCCGCACAGAGATACAACTCCTTCGTCACATTTGCAAGTGAAGTTGCGGAAATCAACGCTGATGACTCCCTACCCTTCACAGCAGAGAACAACTTCCTGAGCATCCTCACCCCGGAGGAAAGGAAGTCTTACTACGGTCTGAACATCAGCCGTGTTGCTGTTGAGATGGAAAACCTTGCTAGTTTCTCTTCTGATAACTCTGTCTCAGCTCCATCCTCTCAGGATTTTAGGAGCAAGATCCCCGGTGTTAAAGACCAGGGAAGCTGTGGAAGTTGCTGGACATTCTCGGCAACTGCTGCCTTGGAGGGAGAGATATACTTTGTGTCTGGAACCAAGGTGAGCACCAGCGAGCAGGAATATTTGGATTGTGCTAGCAGTGGGAATGGGTGTAATGGTGGGTGGATGGAGGACTGCTATACCTACTCCAAGAAAAGTGGTAGGATTGCAACCACTTCTGCAGCTCCGTACAAGAAAAAGGATCAGGGATGTGGTTCCAGCTACAAAAACAAGGAGAATGCTCTCAAAAAGGCTGGAGTTCGGATTACAGGGGCAAAGAGTATCACCAATGATGCTGCTCTGCTTAACGCTGCCGCTTCCCACGTTGTCTCGGTTGCTGTCAAGGTATCTAACGCATTCTCCTCATACAAGAGTGGAGTCATGACATCAAAATCAGGGTGTATGACCCAACCAGATCACGCTGTAGCAGTGGTTGGGTATGGAAAGAGCGGGAGCAACAAGTACTGGTTGGTGAGGAACAGTTGGGGTAAGAGTTGGGGTGATGCCGGCCACATAAAGATGAGCAGGGACATTCAGAATATGTGCAACCTTGCCAAATATGGCATCCTCCCGGAACTAGCATGCACTAATGGGCAGAGCTCCTGTAAAAAGGATGACTCTGATGACTCTGATGATGGAAATGATGATGGAAATGATGATGGAAATGATGATGATGGTGATGATGATAATAGTGGGTGGTGCTGGGACGAGAAGATGAGTAAAAAGACTCTCAAAAAGGCCTTGAAAAAGTGCTACAAAACCTACGCCGGAGCAGTTAAGGCATGTGAAAGTGAAAATGGGGCGTGCAAGGCTATTATGATGAAGAAGAAGAATTGCTACCAGATCGGGAGTTCCAGAACAACCAAAGACATCAAGAGTAAGAAGAAGTTTGTCCAGTTCTACGCGCCGTGTGGGGATAACAATGATGGAGATAATGATGGAGATGATAGTGGTGGGAAGTGTGGTTCAGCTCTGGTGTGGTGCAAGTCGTGCAAGGCTGATGATGGATCCAAGGGGTGTTGTATCCATGAGCACATGTGCAAGGACTAATGACCTGTTTGTAGAGTTCGTTCCTGATATCTCAGGAAACTGAACTGTTTTTTTCCAATTATTGGAAGTAGTTTAAAAAATTGAGAAGATACTTTTAAAAAGTTTGCTCTGATCTAAAAAAATGCGTTTCAATAAAACTAACCCCTAGTTGGTTGAGTATATTACTATAGCAGCTAAAAACTGTTTCATCCCGTCACCAACCCCAAAAAGACACACTGCTGTTAGCAAATACTTTTTTCGTGTTGCTCCCTCAGCAGTTCCAATTCCAGAGCCTGGATATTCTCCTAGCCTGGTGTTTTAGAAGACCCTCCTTGTTATGGTAGAACACTATCTCTTCACCCATCAGCGGCACTTTCTGTGGAGAGAGAGATAGTGTTGTAGACTAATCAGTTCTAGTTAACTGTGGACTGTGGGCCTTCAGAAGTTCAATAATTGAGCTGCTCTGTCTGGCGCCGCAGACCCGATCTGAGCACACTGCACTGTCGCGTGCCCAATTTGAGAATCAAATTGGGGTCTAGAGCCGCGCCAGGCCGTCAAACAGCAAATATAATGCACCGACCACCGCGCCGTACCCAGCTCCATGCAATAACAGATCTCTATAATAGCTTGGTGACATAGACACCTGGTGTGATCCCCACACTCAGGTGTCAGCTCAGCCCCAAAAAGGGTCGTGTCTTTCAAGAGCTCTTGCGCACGATCCACTGGACCGATTTACATCCCGTTTGTTTCCTGAGGCTGCAAATTGATCCAAGTTAACTGGAAAATACCCGAGAAACAGGAAGCGGGTCAAAATTGACACGGAAGTCAAATCCATAATCTGGCTTTCAAGAGTTTCTGTACTACGCCCATGCGGCTCTAAGAGCTCAGCTCTTGAAAGACACGACCCTTTTTTAGGGGGCGGAGCCGTCGCCTATGGGGGATCACACCAGGTGTCTATGTCACCAAGCTATTATAGAGATCTGTTATTGCATGGAGCTGGGTACGGCGCGGTGGTCGGTGCATTATATTTGCTGTTTGACGGCCCCAATTTGATTCTCAAATTGGGCACGCGACAGTGTGCTCAGATCGGGTCTGCGGCGCCCGACAGAGCAGTTCAATTATTGAACTTCTGAAGGCCCACAGTCCACAGTTAACTAGAACTGATTAGTCTACAACACTATCTCTCTCTCCACAGAAAGTGCCGCTGATGGGTGAAGAGATAGTGTTCTACCATAACAAGGAGGGTCTTCTAAAACACCAGGCTA
>AVPN01000789.1:12564-27049 GCA_000695325.1 Pleurobrachia bachei
ATATACAAATTGAAACACCCGTTTGACACAACAATATGTTTCAACTCAAAATCGAGTAATCGTCAGGTGACCTGTTCACCTGGTCACCTGACGATTACTCGATTTTGAGTTGAAACATATTGTTGTGTCAAACGGGTGTTTCAATTTGTATATGCTCTCCAACTCAGGATAGAGCTATTTACCAGACCACTGCTTACATTTTGGGGGGGTTTTAGATAATAATATACAGACTTTTACGACTATTACTAAATTGGAACCGATTGTGATTAAATTAATGGGTTATTTTTTTTGAATGTGTCATTGAACTGCGCCAAAAGCTTCGCGAATTCTGTATTCTCCAGGTAAAACCCAGTGATTCTCCTGGAGAATCACCTTTTTTCATGCAACGAATTGCTTGGAGAAAGCGGGTTTCTCCGCCTGAAATTCTTATGGGGGTTCTATAACAACTCACCTCCATCAGTTTGGTGTTTTCATTATCCAGGAGGTGATTCTTGTGGAAGAGCTGTTCTTTGTCCTCACTCCTTTACACACCGTGTCATAAAGAGTTGGATTTTACGGAGTTTCTCATCGTTCTCCTGGGCATCCCTGTTCAGCTTCCTGGATAGGGGGAGGGAGGTCGTGTTAATGGGCGGTGGAGTGTGTTATGGAGAGGGGAAGGGGGTGGGGAGGTTATCATATGTAATGGAATGTAACAATCTCTACTCTCACTATAGAGGCTACAACAAAATGATGTGCTGTAGCACCGTACCATTGTTTCCATGGTAACGAAAGGGGGTCTACAGGATAATGAGGTGATGATAATCACCGCGGTGCTACAGCACACCAAAGTTTAAACACATTCCCATACGGTCCCATAATCTAATTAAGGGTCGTACTGTTACACAATAGCATTGCTATGGCTTCACTGAAAGATCCTGTCATTGGTTAAAGTATGTATCTCTCCCTCTCCCCTTCCCTTAGATCCCATGCCACGCACACAGTGATGACCTGCTCCTTCATCAAACACGTCAATGGCACTTTTTCAGGAAATGTGTGGCGCGCAATGTGGCTGTGTGACGAGCAATTTATTGTTACTAAAACACAAGGATATTTTCTATACTGTTTGTGCGATATATAAATCATCGCATCGCGGTTTTGTGACCCGCTTGCTGGTACAGCTAATAAAGCCATGATTTCCTTTCTTTTCGGCTTCACAGGGGTCCCTTTAAGTCGTAATACAATGAACATAATGCAATTAATCTTGTTTATTATTAATAATAGCAGCATTTGTATACACGCTCATACCATATAGGTTACTAGAATTAAAACCTAGTTATCTACACGGCAATCAGAGCGGTTCACCATTGCAAAATATATTCTAAAAACTAAAATTAATTAATGGAACATTATTCAATAGACCTCAGAAAATTGCCACATGTTCACCACTAACACAGCTGTACCAGGTTAATTTGCCTTTCCGAAGAAATATTCACCGGAGCCAGTGTGAGGGATAGGAAAAGGAGAGAAGTAGCAAAGGGAGAAAAAAACGGAAGGGAATGACATGGAAAGAGAGAGAAATAAAAATAAAAACTTGCACGGTTCAACCTGGCTAATTTGTTCATATACGTGTTCTATATGCTGCAAATATAACGGATAACGAAAGTTGATTTGATTATCCACCCCTTACTCAACAAAATATAATGCGTTTATGTTGATGTTTGGTCCCTATCAGCACTGCTCCCTTCTCATATTGGACATCCACACAGCGCCGCGTGGTTCCGCTAACATTGTTTTTTTTCATGCGATTTGGACGTCGTTGACGGCGCTGTGCGGGGTGACCATTGTCCAATATGATGGAGCACCATTTGGCATTTGTATTGTATGAAATGGGTAAAAACTGACAGTATGTTTTCTTCGGAAATGCAACACTATAGGGCTTCTTTTCTGCAGCAGTAACGGAATTAATCCAATTCCCTTATCAAGATGATGGGTCCCCGGGAGGAGGGGACCGTTAAAATTAAATTCTCTTATCTCAGTCCTGTAATATATTTTATAAACCCGCGGGAGTAGTAGGGGTAAATGAGTCTAGAAAGAATCACCACCTTCCTCTCATGGAGAATAATTTGAATTATTAGCTTTAAATGTAATTATCCAGATTTAATCTCCTAATTTTTCTCCCGATTAAAGTTAGGAAGTAAATAATGTAATACATTTATGTCGAAATGTGCTGGTGTCTGCCCCGTATGGCGAATGTTCTTAACAACACGAGGGCTCAGCCCGTCTTTTTTTGCACGTACACGTGGATATATGTTTCTGAATAAAGACAACTCTTGAGCCTTGCCCCCCGTGAAGTTTTCATGCAATGCTACTTTTGAATCGTTCATGCGTCAGTGCGGACACAGTGTCAGCTACTTCTTGTTTACTTTGGTAATTCTATTTCTATAATGCACCCAGTATAATGCATAACGCTCAGTGATCTTTATTCAAACAATCCATTGCACCCTGTCCTATATGGGTTTTATTATCAATTGTGTTGAGCAGGGATCAGATTTATACTCCAAAATGCAGCATAGTGGAATCAACTCTGCAGATTAAGTTATCTACTAAATTGTAAAGCTTATCAATCTGTACTTTAGTATGATACTCAAGTTGATAGTGTTTATTGGTCTACTTAATCTGACCCTATCCTTCGATTATGGTAAGATCATACCGGTTCTTATTTTATGTTTTGTGTTTTCTTTAAATTAAAATTCGCGATAAGCGTTCATCCACGACTTCCAAGTTACAATGTTTCCCCGACGGACCCCGACGGACCCCTACTCCACGGAGGAGAGTTGTTTGGATAGATGCTGCCATATACCTTGGTAACGTGAAAATCATTCTCTTCTTAAAAATATAGTGACCAATCAAAAACCAATATCTCTCAGGGAAAATGACGTTAAGGGATAAGGGTGGGTATGAGGTGACTGAAGCAGGCGTTCCGGGATATGTTGAAGTTGATATGGGCATTGGAGAGAAAGGATACATATGTCAGCGTTATTACAGATTGGGCTTCCGACTGAGCTACAACATCCAACTTAAAATCTGTCGTGACCTAGGATTTGAGGGAGTGTGAGTAAATAATCAAATTTACACGTTTAGAACATATCATTATGTATATATCTGCCTCTGTCTCTGTCTCTCTCCTCCTCTCTCCATTCGTCAACTAACATTAGATACAGTTAGAAAGAATAAAATCACCCTCTGCACGCAGGACGATTAGCAAGCCGGCAAATATATCCGAGACAGCAGATCCCCCGAGGACACCTGTCCTTGTCACGGAATGCGCTTTAGAGGCAGCCCTCTCTAATGATTCATTATGGGAGGCCTGTGAGTTCACCCTAAGTGGTGAGGGATGTGATCCCGAAAATGATATACTCTGGCTCGCATGTACAAGTAAGTAACAGTAGTGGGTCGAGATCTATTTTTTTAATCCGGATACTTTGCAGAAACAACTATAGCCGAAGAAGAATTTACATTGATTGAAACGGAAGGCCGAATGTCGACAAACCTCACCTCTGGTAACCTTCTTTACGGTACAAGCCTGGTTTGCAGCAATCAATTCACGGACGAGGCAGCAGATCTTGTCTGTCAAGATATGGGATTCCAGGGTGGTTCGTGGTCCGACTCAAACAATATGAATAGCTTTATGTCCGGACTGACATCTGATAATGTGGAGTTTAATTGTAGTAGGTATGCAAGTACAATGTTGATAGTCGATTCAGCACGAGAGAGCTCAATCGGTCCAATTAAGAACCGAGAGCAGCAAACAAACACGAGGGCTCAGCCCGTCTTTTTTTGCACGTACACGTGGATATATGTTTCTGAATAAAGACAACTCTTGAGCCTTGCCCCCCGTGAAGTTTTCATGCAATGCTACTTTTGAATCGTTCATGCGTCAGTGCGGACACAGTGTCAGCTACTTCTTGTTTACTTTGGTAATTCTATTTCTATAATGCACCCAGTATAATGCATAACGCTCAGTGATCTTTATTCAAACAATCCATTGCACCCTGTCCTATATGGGTTTTATTATCAATTGTGTTGCAGGGATCAGATTTATACTCCAAAATGCAGCATAGTGGAATCAACTCTGCAGATTAAGTTATCTACTAAATTGTAAAGCTTATCAATCTGTACTTTAGTATGATACTCAAGTTGATAGTGTTTATTGGTCTACTTAATCTGACCCTATCCTTCGATTATGGTAAGATCATACCGGTTCTTATTTTATGTTTTGTGTTTTCTTTAAATTAAAATTCGCGATAAGCGTTCATCCACGACTTCCAAGTTACAATGTTTCCCCGACGGACCCCGACGGACCCCTACTCCACGGAGGAGAGTTGTTTGGATAGATGCTGCCATATACCTTGGTAACGTGAAAATCATTCTCTTCTTAAAAATATAGTGACCAATCAAAAACCAATATCTCTCAGGGAAAATGACGTTAAGGGATAAGGGTGGGTATGAGGTGACTGAAGCAGGCGTTCCGGGATATGTTGAAGTTGATATGGGCATGGGAGAGAAAGGATACATATGTCAGCGTTATTACAGATTGGGCTTCCGACTGAGCTACAACATCCAACTTAAAATCTGTCGTGACCTAGGATTTGAGGGAGTGTGAGTAAATAATCAAATTTACACGTTTAGAACATATCATTATGTATATATCTGCCTCTGTCTCTGTCTCTCTCCTCCTCTCTCCATTCGTCAACTAACATTAGATACAGTTAGAAAGAATAAAATCACCCTCTGCACGCAGGACGATTAGCAAGCCGGCAAATATATCCGAGACAGCAGATCCCCCGAGGACACCTGTCCTTGTCACGGAATGCGCTTTAGAGGCAGCCCTCTCTAATGATTCATTATGGGAGGCCTGTGAGTTCACCCTAAGTGGTGAGGGATGTGATCCCGAAAATGATATACTCTGGCTCGCATGTACAAGTAAGTAACAGTAGTGGGTCGAGATCTATTTTTTTAATCCGGATACTTTGCAGAAACAACTATAGCCGAAGAAGAATTTACATTGATTGAAACGGAAGGCCGAATGTCGACAAACCTCACCTCTGGTAACCTTCTTTACGGTACAAGCCTGGTTTGCAGCAATCAATTCACGGACGAGGCAGCAGATCTTGTCTGTCAAGATATGGGATTCCAGGGTGGTTCGTGGTCCGACTCAAACAATATGAATAGCTTTATGTCCGGACTGACATCTGATAATGTGGAGTTTAATTGTAGTAGGTATGCAAGTACAATGTTGATCTGTCAGAGCATTGGCCTGACCCACGGCCTGACCCGCGGAGCGCGCGAGAACTGTGGTCAGAGCATTGGCCTGACAGATGTTGATAGTCGATTCAGCACGAGAGAGCTCAATCGGTCCAATTAAGAACCGAGAGCAGCAAACAATTGTTTGGTAAAACCCATTTGTTTCAATTTGTTTGTAGGAATGCAAGTACAGTGAATGATTGTGAGGTAACCCAGTTATATGGTGACCGCTACGGATGTCAATTTGAACACGTTTATCTGAAGTGCAACAATGAAAACACAACTGGTGAGTGAATAGTATGAGGAATAAAGCCAGGAACCGACCGAAACAGGAAATACTGGTCCCTGATTGGCTGATAACCAGTAATGCGACCGAAATAACGAGCTCTAATTTGTTGTTTACTTTTTTTTCGGTCGGTTCCTGATATCCACTACAATATCACCGTCATGTTACCAAATCAAATCAAATCAAATCAAAGCTACCACGGTGGGTAGTGGCACTGAGCCGAAATAAAACATATAATATCATGAAATCTGAACCACACGGACCAAACTGGGTGAGCTGGTTCAGAGTAGCGTAACGAGACCAATTGCACGAAGTCGGGTAAGGACTTTTGTGTGCGTTGATCCCGCTACCCCACCCTGGCCCCACCATGTCCTTACAAGAAACGGTTTTCAAACAACATATAGGGATGTGGATCTATAATGATTATACAAAACTGATAAGCGATATGTGAACAAAACTGATAAGCGATATGTTGCAGATCCGGACGATAGGAGAACATTCTGGTTGTCCAATGCGCAGGGTGAACGTATAACTGAAAGCGGGCAACAAGCCCTTCTCATGTACAAAGACGGAACGGTATGCGACGATAATTTTAACGACCAAGCCGCCAACCTGATCTGCCAGGAAATGGGCTTCGATCGCGCTTCATCGTGGGTGTCTGCATCAAATAACAGGTATGATACAGGGTGGCCCATAATTTATGAGTAAGAGGGGGGCATGTTGGTGTTGTACTATAAGTATTGGTATTTAGGGATACATTGGGTCCTCCTTGCTCGGCTACGCCCCAGTTAGAGATTTTGCGGCTGGAGCCAGTCTCTTGAAACTGGTCCCAGTTACAGACACTGGCGCACGACATCTCCTATGACTAGCACAGATCTCAAATCTCCTACTAGGGCCTATTTTGATCGTACCTACACGTTGAATTTACCCACCACTCTGGATGATGTATACTGTGCTCCAGAGGACCGTGTCATCTGGGATTGTTACTATGACACGGAAATTGAGGATTGCAGCAAAGACGAGGACGTGTTCATTACATGCGAAAGCGGTCAGTAATAATATAACAAGCTAATTAAAGTGAGATCAGTGAACAGAAACTGAATTGATTTGTAAATCTCTGAAATAGGAAAGAACAGCACATTGGATCCAAGGAACTTTGTTTAGCTCATTGATACCTATCAAATGCGACCAGTGATCTTCGAAGACCTCGTACGACGATCAATAATTTTTGACCTTACTTATTTTTGGCTCATAATATGTATAAAATACGTATTAAATATGTATTCAGGCCCGTATTTAATACGTATTATCGAAATAAATAGTAAATACGTATTATATTCTGACTAGGGGAGTTCTCACTTGTGGATTATTATGGTAACCCAGTAACAGAGCCTGGAGTTGAGGGGCTGCTCATTTTCCGGGGTGGTACAGTTTGCGATGATGATTTTAACAGTCGGGCTGCAGACCTTATTTGCCAGGCAATGGGATGGACGTCAGCATCGAGGTTTAGCTCTGGAAACAGATATGGCGTAAGTGATATATGTATTCTTCCGTTGAATGATCTACTAATTGAAACGTGATATGTTTACTCTGATAGATTTGAACTAGCAAACAAAAATGACCTGACGCTGTTCATTTTTAGGTTCAGCAAGACATGGAAACAATGCTGGATGATGTTTCTTGCGAGGACAGCGATATGGTGATCAGTGACTGTTATTTTAACGTAGAATCTGAAAACTGTAACCACGATCAAGATATCTTTCTTGTGTGCTCTGATGGTTAGTGTGATATATCTGGGATATAATCTAGACAATCCGGGATTCCCCTCCTTTTCACTCAATCAGCGAGTTTTTCGAGAACATACACGCCGAACGCTAAGTGTATGCTTTGAGAACAACAACATTCAAGTTTTCTACCCCCCTGCTTAGGAGAAACAAGTGGTGATGATAATAGTGGGTGGTGCTGGGACGAGAAGATGAGTAATAAGACTCTCAAAAAGGCCCAGAAAAAGTGCTACAAAACCTACGCCGGAGCAGTTAAGGCATGTGAAAGTAAAAATGGGGCGTGCAAGGCTATTATGATGAAGAAGAAGAACTGCTACCAGATCGGGAGTTCCAGAACAACCAAAGACATCAAGAGTAAGAAGAAGTTTGTACAGTTCTACAAGCCGTGTGGGGATAACAATGATGGAAATAATGATTGAGATGATAGTGGTGGGAAGTGTGGTTCAGCTCTGGTGTGGTGCAACGGTTCCTGATATCCACTACAATATCACCGTCATGTTACCAAATCAAATCAAATCAAATCAAAGCTACCACGGTGGGTAGTGGCACTGAGCCGAAATAAAACATATAATATCATGAAATCTGAACCACACGGACCAAACTGGGTGAGCTGGTTCAGAGTAGCGTAACGAGACCAATTGCACGAAGTCGGGTAAGGACTTTTGTGTGCGTTGATACCGTTACCCCACCCTGGCCCCCACCATGTCCTTACAAGAAACGGTTTTCAAACAACATATAGGGATGTGGATCTATAATGATTATACAAAACTGATAAGCGATATGTGAACAAAACTGATAAGCGATATGTTGCAGATCCGGACGATGGGAGAACATTCTGGTTGTCCAATGCGCAGGGTGAACGTATAACTGAAAGCGGGCAACAAGCCCTTCTCATGTACAAAGACGGAACGGTATGCGACGATAATTTTAACGACCAAGCCGCCAACCTGATCTGCCAGGAAATGGGCTTCGATCGCGCTTCATCGTGGGTGTCTGCATCAAATAACAGGTATGATACAGGGTGGCCCATAATTTATGAGTAAGAGGGGGGCATGTTGGTGTTGTACTATAAGTATTGGTATTTAGGGATACATTGGGTCCTCCTTGCTCGGCTACGCCCCAGTTAGAGATTTTGCGGCTGGAGCCAGTCTCTTGAAACTGGTCCCAGTTACAGACACTGGCGCACGACATCTCCTATGACTAGCACAGATCTCAAATCTCCTACTAGGGCCTATTTTGATCGTACCTACACGTTGAATTTACCCACCACTCTGGATGATGTATACTGTGCTCCAGAGGACCGTGTGTTTCGGGATTGTTACTATGACACGGAAATTGAGGATTGTAGCAAAGACGAGGACGTGCTCATTACATGCGAAAGCGGTCAGTAATAATCTAACGAGCTTATTAAAGTGAGATCAGTGAACAGAAACTGAATTGATTTGTAAATCTCTGAAATAGGAAAGAACAGCACCTTGGATCCAAGGGGCTTTGTTTAGCTCATTGATACCTATCAAATGCGACCAATGAAGACCTCGTACGACGATAAATAATTTTTGAACTTACTTATTTTTGGCTCATAATACGTATTAAATATGTATTCAGGCCCGTATTTAATACCTATTATCGAAATAAATACGTATTATATTCTGACTAGGGGAGTTCTCACTTGTGGATTATTATGGTAACCCAGTAACAGAGCCTGGAGTTGAGGGGCTGCTCATTTTCCGGGGTGGCACAGTTTGCGATGATGATTTTAACAGTCGGGCTGCAGACCTCATTTGCCAGGCAATGGGATGGACGTCAGCATCGAGGTTTAGCTCTGGAAACAGATATGGCGTAAGTGATATAATGATATATGTATTCTTCCGTTAAATGATCTACTAATTGAAACGTGATATGTTTACTCTGATAGATTTGAACTAGCAAACAAAAATGACCTGACGCTGTTCATTTTTAGGTTCAGCAAGACATGGAAACAATGCTGGATGATGTTTCTTGCGAGGACAGCGATATGGTGATCAGTGACTGTTATTTTAACGTAGAATCTGAAAACTGTAACCACGATCAAGATATCTTTCTTGTGTGCTCTGATGGTTAGTGTGATATATCTGGGATATAATCTAGACAATCCCCCTAAGGGGAGGAAAAGTGAGTTAGTCGCTCAAAAAGCTCTTGTATGTGGCCGAACGCTAAGTGTATGCTTTGAGAACAACAACATTCAAGTTTTCTACCCCCCTGCTTAGGAGAAACAAGTGGTGATGATAATAGTGGGTGGTGCTGGGACGAGAAGATGAGTAATAAGACTCTCAAAAAGGCCTTGAAAAAGTGCTACAAAACCTACGCCGGAGCAGTTAAGGCATGTGAAAGTGAAAATGGGGCGTGCAAGGCTATTATGATGAAGAAGAAGAATTGCTACCAGATCGGGAGTTCCAGAACAACCAAAGACATCAAGAGTAAGAAGAAGTTTGTACAGTTCTACAAGCCGTGTGGGGATAACAATGATGGAAATAATGATTGAGATGATAGTGGTGGGAAGTGTGGTTCAGCTCTGGTGTGGTGCAAGTCGTGCACAGCTGATGATGGTTCTAATGATCTGTTTGTAGAGAGCTTTTCTCTTTACTGAGACTTCAGGAAACAGAACTTTTTTCTTGTTCCTGATATCTCAGGAAACATAACTGTTTTTTCCAATTATTGGAAGTAGTTTAAAAAATTGAGAAGATACTTTTAAAAAGTTTGCTCTGATCTAAAAAATGCATTTCAATAAAACTAGCCCCTAGTTGGTTGAGTGTATTACTATTATAGCAGCTAAAAACTGTTTCATCCCGTCACAATGGGGTTTTTCTGTGTGACGACAATCGTTTATGAAAAAAGCACAACGAGCATCAGCAGTTCCAATTCCAGACGGTCAATCAGCGGGTAATGCACCTCTCCACAAGGAAACGGCACACCTTCTCAGTGAAATCCTCTAGTTCTGGCTTCTTAATCACCTTTATCTTACTTTTACTAGGGCACTTCAAGGTATCCCACACACTACGACCGGCAGTCAAACTCTTCGGAAAAGAATCTTTAATACCAGCCTGTGTATACAGGTCCTGTACCAGGTCGAATAGCTCGCCCTGGACTGCACCATAAAAACCTCTCTGCACCCTTTCATCACTATACACTCTCAGTCGATCCTTGAAGCTGCAAGTAGAAGCTGAACTCATAGCCGATGAGCACGGGGAGAGATTGATATCTCACAATATTATTATACACACGCGGGGTGCACAAAACACAGTCTAGCTAGGGAAACACACGATATCTGAGTTGACTTGTTGGCTGTTATTTTTTATTTTTTTTGGAAGCATCTGGCTTATATTATTAGGATTTTAAGGTATTTTCAAAGAACTGAAGTTGCGGAGTGTCACTATTTCACTCAGAGGTGGATAAGCAGAGATCACAACGGACCATTTTATGACATTTCTGATCAGCAACTAGCAATATTGTAATACAATGATGTTTGTATGAATATTAAATTATACAATTTGTATAATTTAATATTCATTCAAACATCATTGTATTACAATATTGCTAGTTGCTGATCAGAAATGTCATAAAATGGTCCGTTGTGATCTCTGCTTATCCACCTCTGAGTGAAATAGTGACACTCCGCAACTTCAGTTCTTTGAAAATACCTTAAAATCCTAATAATATAAGCCAGATGCTTCCAAAAAAAATAAAAAATAACAGCCAACAAGTCAACTCAGATATCGTGTGTTTCCCTAGCTAGACTGTGTTTTGTGCACCCCGCGTTTGTATAATAATATTGTGAGATATCAATCTCTCCCCGTGCTCAACGGCTATGAGTTCAGCTTCTACTTGCAGCTTCAAGGATCGACTGAGAGTGTATAGCGATGAAAGGGTGCAGAGAGGTTTTTATGGTGCAGTTCAGGGCGAGCAATTTGACCTGGTACAGGACCTGTATACACAGTCTGGTATTAAAGATTCTTTTCCAAAGAGTTTGACTGCCGGCCGTAGTGTGTTGGATACCTTGAAGTGTACTCCTAGTAAAAGAAAGATAAAGGTGATTAAGAAGCCAGAACTGGAGGATTTCACTGAGAAGGTGTGCCGTTTCCTTGTGGAGAGGTGTTACCCGCTGCTTGACCGTCTGAGTAACGAAGTTGAGGAAAGTGAGAGGAAACTATTGGATAGTCAAGAGGAGCTGATTGTTTCTCAGCGAGCATTGGTGGAAGCCCAGGGACAGCTGGTTAAGATTCAAGTTTTCTACCCCCCTGTTTAGGAGAAATAAGTGGTGATGATAATAGTGGGTGGTGCTGGGACGAGAAGATGAGTAAAAAGACTCTCAAAAAGGCCCAGAAAAAGTGCTACAAACCCTACGCCGGAGCAGTTAAGGCATGTGAAAGTAAAAATGGGGCGTGCAAGGCTATTATGATGAAGAAGAAGAATTGCTACCAGATCGGGAGTTCCAGAACAACCAAAGACATCAAGAGTAAGAGGAAGTTTGTACAGTTCTACACGCCGTGTGGGGATAACAATGATGGAAATGATGATTGAGATGATAGTGGTGGGAAGTGTGGTTCAGCTCTGGTGTGGTGCAAATCGTGCACAGCTGGTGATGGTTCTAAAGGATGTTGTATCCATGAGCATATGTGCAAGGACTAATGGTTTGTTTGTAGAGAGCTTTTCTCTTTACTGAGACTTCAGGAAACAGAACTTGTTCCTGATATCTCAGGAAACATAACTGTTTTTTCCAATTATTTGAAGTATGTACAGTTGGACCCCGATTTACCGGAACCCCGATTTACCGGGAGGATATAATTCCCCCGATATGGGAAAATAGCGATCTTTGACCCCGATATATCGGTCACCCCGATTTACCGGGCAAAACCCTTTCCCCCGAGCATCCCG
The DNA here is from genome assembly GCA_000695325.1 of Pleurobrachia bachei. Taxonomy (NCBI): domain Eukaryota; kingdom Metazoa; phylum Ctenophora; class Tentaculata; order Cydippida; family Pleurobrachiidae; genus Pleurobrachia; species Pleurobrachia bachei. The sequence goes on from AVPN01000789.1 coordinate 24,829, forward strand.
GTAAATCGGGGTCCGACTGTAGTTTAGAAAATTGAGAAGATACTTTTAAAAAGTTTGCTCTGATCTAAAAAAATGCATTTCAATAAAACAAACCCCTAGTTGGTTGAGTATATTACTATAGCAGCTAAAAACTGTTTCATCCCGTCACCAACCCCAAAAAGACACGCTGCTAATAGCAAATACTTTTTTCGTGTTGCAGTTCCAATTCCAGACGGTCAAGCAGCGGGTCACACCTCTCCACAAGGAAACGGCACACCTTCTCAGTGAAATCCTCCAGTTCTGGCTTCTTAATCACCTTTATCTTTCTTTTACTAGGAGTACACTTCAAGGTATCCAACACACTACGGCCGGCAGTCAAACTCTTTGGAAAAGAATCTTTAATACCAGACTGTGTATACAGGTCCTGTACCAGGTCAAATTGCTCGCCCTGAACTGCACCATAAAAAGCTCTCTGCACCCTTTCATCGCTATACACTCTCAGTCGATCCTTGAAGCTGCAAGTAGAAGCTGAACTCATAGCCGTTGAGCACGGGGAGAGATTGATATCTCACAATATTATTATACAAACGCGGGGTGCACAAAACACAGTCTAGCTAGGGAAACACACGATATCTGAGTTGACTTGTTGGCTGTTATTTTTTATTTTTTTTGGAAGCATCTGGCTTATATATAATCCTAAAATTCCATAAAAGTTTCTTGACTTCAACGCCTCACAGTGAATTTCACTCAGAGGTGGATAAGCAGAGATCACAACGGACCATTTTATGACATTTCTGATCAGCAACTAGCAATATTGTAATACAATGATGTTTGAATGAATATTAAATTATACAATTTGTATAATTTAATATTCATTCAAACATCAGCTGAGAGTTTATAAAATCAAAAAGTGCTGTAAAAGAGACTTACCACAGTTTTCAATCCAATACTCTCTGAAAATTACAGTTTGTGTTAGCATAAGTCAACAAAAGACAAAATGGGAGGGGTGAATACATCTTCATTTTCTCACTGCACTCACGGTTTTATCTTGCACACTGCGGTGAGTTCAAATCCAACAGGGCTGCTTGTTAATGTTACAGAACACTTTCCATGAGAAATAGTCACTTCTCCTTGGTTGGATGGCATATTTGATAGTCTGGTAAATGACGTTTACTTCAATTTTCCATTAGTTTAGGTACGTCTGCAGTAGTAGTAGTAGTAGTAGCAGTAGTAGTATCAATATATTGATCAATGATTGACTTACGTATGAAAATAGCAGCGAAGCATCTTGTACCCGTCGTCACATTCTAATGTCTTGCTAACTGAGAGGTAAAAGGTAAACTGAAACTTCAGTAATATCTGAATTCAGTTGCTATATTACAAACTTGAGCGCCCCGTGAAACAGGTACTTAAGTCAGTCCTATCCTATATAATATTGTTTTTATGTACTTACTTTTTTCTGTGAATTCAGTTCCTGTTGAAGGGAAGATATATTCCGCAGCAGGTCCAGTTTTACAAATGCGAAGTGTGGTGCAAGTGGCAGTGACAGTGATGTGTTGCCCACTGTCTCCCGACATATAACAAGTACATCGGTCGGGGGAGATCACAAGACCATCCAGGACGGAACTTATTTCGTAGGGACAGCTACATCTTATAGCCTGAGAATCATAATTATCAGTCGGGAAAATTGGAATTGGCGTCGAAATATCAAAAAGAGCTAACAAGCAATTTCAAGAGTAGCAATACAGAAAGCCACTGTTTGTTGCTCCACGTTTTAAGATGGCTGTATACAGATCATATCTGGTACCTAAATACATGTTCTACATGGTATTATGTCAATGACAGTACTCAACCCAATACCCAGCCCCATATCTTTCTAACTTCCCTTCAAGTAGAATCTCCCTTTTTCTCTCCTTCTCTCACAGAGAGAAACTATTTTTTCCCTATCTCTCAATATCTCCTCATTATTTTTTAAATCTCTCCTTCTCTCTCCCTAACAAGAGAAAGTGCGTGATAGACCACGCAGCTGATTAATGTCAAACAGCCAGTTCCTAGCTCAGTAGCAATGCAGAAAGCCACTGTGGGTCACTCCACGTTTTAAGATGGCTGTATACAGAGCAGATCTGGTACCTAATTACATGTTCTACATGGTATTATGTCAATGACAGTACTCAACCCAATACCCAGCCCCATAGCTGTCTAACTTCCCTTCAAGTAGAATCTCCCTTTTTCTCTCCTTCGC
>AVPN01000790.1:0-13083 GCA_000695325.1 Pleurobrachia bachei
CCTCCATCGTACTTACCAGATTTTGAATGTTTCCTATTAAGGTTTAATGAGCCAAAACTGGATAGCGAGTTCGATTTGAACTTTTCTCTTTAGTACACCATCACAACTCCTGTCACCTACTATTTTATAACAGCAAATGCATGCGGCTGTGATCTAGGATCAATTTAAATAGCAGCAATATTCTATTATTGTCAGTTTCATATCCATCCACTTTTAGCACACATCTCACACATACCAATTATATGCTGTACTACTATATGATGCAGTAGTAGGCATTATTACAATAGAACAATTATTGTCACAACTGTTCCACATTTTCTCACCGTAATTGTAACAAACCTCAATGTACTACTATGTAGCCGTTTATTATAATAGCAATGGACCTTTATACACGATGCAGCAGCTGCCTCCCTTTTTATGAACGTAGATGGGATTATGGGGAGCATTTTGGTGCAGATAGGGGCATAAATACTCTCCACACACAAATTTGAAAGAAGGTGTTCAGTTTCAAATAATGAATATATTTTCTTCCGTCTCGGTATAAAATGGCGTAAATCTCCGTGTTTCACATCGACATGTTCCTCCGCCTCTCTATTCTACTCACCAAACCCATATAATAATATTCAGGAGAAACATCTCACCAGTAACCTCTCTCTTTATAACCCATTGTAACTCTCAGGATGGTACTGATAGTTGCTGGAACCGTTTTCCTGTTCCTCTTCGTGATTCTTGTATGCTGCTACAAATACAAGGTAAAACTCGGGATTCTATCTTTTTCTTCTCTTCTCTTCTCATGAGCACAAACATAATTTTCAGTTCCCACTGTTCGGAGCTGTCAGCTGTCAATAACACAAAGCTGCTAGGAGAAAAGTTTAATTCCTACCCCATCTAAGTGCTAACATGTCTTGTCTTATCTCTCTCTACTAATCATTCTTTTTCTCTTTCAGAAAAACAGGAGCAAACGAAGACGAAAACAGGTAAAGTTAAAGTTCTTGACTGATTGTGTGTAAGTGAGAGTGTTTGACTGTCTGTGTGGGGTAAAGAGAGTACTCTGTGCCATGTACCCGCTGGTAGATGGGTGTTAATTCTCTAGAGCCTCACCAGCTTAACTACTATTATAACTATGGTATATTACACCATTGTTCGTGTTGCTATAGTGTCTAGGTCGGGGAACTATGAAGTGTGGGAGGGGCTGTCTGTCGTGATGACGATAACGAACTATGTGGTTCCCAATTTAATTCATCCACTTTTCTAACTCATCCACCATCTCTATATCAGTTATTGTCGTCATGTTCATAACTAAATTATCTGGAACTAGTTCTACTTCTCTTTCTTTAATCTCTGTGGTCTCCCAGGCTGATCATAGTAGACTGGCCGGGGCTCTGAGAATAGTTCAGAATGCTGCTGTTCTCACGGCCATCGGGGACTGATTCGGAAACAGATAGGAGAATTGGAAAGAGAGGGATAAAGAGAGAGATAGAGAGAGATAGGGAGATAGATAGAGGGAGAGAGACAGAGAGAGACGGAAAGGTAGAGAGAGAGAGAGAGAGAGAGAGAGAGAGAGGGAGAGAGAAGAGAGAGAGAGAGAGAGAGAGAGAGAGAGATAGAGAAGGAAGAACTAGGAGACGGAAAGGTAGAGGAAGAGACTGAATGGTGTGGTTAATAAATTACAAGCCTAGAGAGGAAAGCACTTGTACACAAGCTCGCATTGGCCCTTCTCTATCCGATTGTAATTCTAGTTAATTACTTGTAAACTGTAAAGTGTGCCCCACGCGACCTTTTCTCTCTCTCTCTCTCCCTCTGTTTCTCTCTCTCTCTCTCTCTCTCTCTCTCTCTCTCTCTCTCTCTATCCCTTTCTCCCTACCTCTCCCTCTCTCTCTCTCTCTTTCACAAACAGAGAAAGTCTCTGTAATTAGTAAAAAGTACCAAGGCCAGACCTGGCAGAATCATATCTCTCTCTATCCCATGGGTAGTACAGCTGTAGTAAAATGGCTACTCGCCCCGTAGATTCAATCCAATTAGGTAGTCTGTCATGTGTGTGAGAGAGGGAGTGAGATAGTACGTGTGAGTACACATAGCTCTGAGAGAACGATTAGGCGACATCAGAATCAATCAAATGTGTGCCGACATTTTCATCACATGTGTAAATCAAGGTAGAGAGAGATCGAACAGGGATTGTGCTCAGAGCTGGAAGGAGCTGTGATCGGTAGATGGAGAATCCTGGAGAAGTTGAGAGATTTTTGGGGTATTTTGAAGTGAGATAGGTACTAGAAGTGGTGGTGGTGGTAGTGGTACTGGTAGTACTGGTGACTGGTGGAATATTAGTACTGAAGTGTCATAGCAATGCCATTATAATACTCTCATGATCTATGCATTTCCTGATACTGCACTTCCTGTCAGGTACTATCTGATAATGATCACACATTACACTCTCTACCTTCCCTACTTACTGATACTAACGATTATCACAATTATCACTAGATGTACTTTAGTTAATCATACAATCCACCAGCTATCGATCAAGCACTAAACGTCTTTTTCTACCTGAGAATTTAACAACACATTATTAATATTTCACTCTTTACCACATCTCTCATTGTACATGGAGAGATCTATAAAAAGGGACTGCAAATAGTATCAGCTACCGATATATTAGTAGCTACTAAAACGGTGCCATTGTTTATACAGTGTGTTCTCAGTGTTGTGAGACCAAGATTAGAAACAAACACACTACTTAGTAGTTAGTACAATAGCCCAGACATTGTCTGTCTGTCTGTGTTAATGTGACTCTCTCCAACTAACTTCAATCCTCTCCTTGCCCTGTACTAGCGTTATACAGGGTCTATGTTTTTAAAAACACAAAGGAACAATGCCTGCGTGTTTTGTGTACACAACTAAGATGGGGGGAGAGAGATGGAGAGAGGAAGAGAGAGAGATTGGGAGAGAGAGAGAGAGAGAGAGAGAGAGAGAGAGAGAGAGAGAGAGAGAGAGAGAGAGAGAGGGAGATTCTAGTACATAACGAGAGGTTGAGATGGAGAGCTGGGAGCTTACTACTAGTAATCAACGATATTACTTTCCTCTTGGTACATCACGATGGGAGAAGCGCCCTGGTACCCTCCATAATACCATCTGGGAAGGAGAGATGTTGGGGCAATATTTTATATTTGGGTTGGCACTGACTGGGGGATGATCTCTCATGAAAATAATTAGTGGAATTGATTGGGGAACCACTCCATCATTAGATCACCGTCAGAATGACTGGCGGGGAGATGAGAGAGAGGGGAAAGAGAGGTAGAGTCAGTGCAGTAGTCAGCAGTGAGTGATGAAAATGGTAGACCCAACCCAAATGGTATATCCTATCAAAACATCATCATGTGATGGTGCCAGCATTAGAATTAGATGAGTGAGAGAGAGAGAGTGTTTGTGTCTGAGAGAGCTGTTAGACGGAAGAAAATGACTTCATCCGAAAGTAATGCTACTCAGAAGTATGATTGAAGGTTTTCCAACTCATCATCTCTCTCCTAGACTGATGAATGTCATTCAGGAGCTTCGTTTCGTGAGTGTGAGCACGGTGTGACTTCCAAAGTGTGACTTTTCGTGTGCGATTTGGGAATTTAAAAAATGTTTTTTGTGGTATATATTTGAGTTTTAAATACTGGGAATTGATATTCTTATCAGTTATCAGTTGACCCTTCACCCTTACAACTGTCTACTGATGCGCTCGTGACTAAGTATATTCCGTTGTTAAAACCAATAAGAATGAGACTCACGGATGTAAAAACCACGGGCAAGTACACTGCAGTTCTAGGAGAAAGACTATGGGGGAAATGATAAATGGGTCATTGGAGAAACCATATGAAATACTATCCCTTCCTTCTATTATATGTGTAATGTTGTACACGACTTACACGTACCATATACCCCCTAAATTAGTGTACACATGTACCCTTCTTCCCTCTTGGAAAAAGGAGGAGCACTCCGAGATCTTGTGTGCTACTGAACAGGGTACTGCAGCAGCAGTAGTACTATTGAGTACTGGGTAGTGGGTAGTACTGAGTACTTAACCACTTACACATGTAGTACTACAGTAGTAGGTGTATAGGGCCGCTCCGATACCGTTTATGTTAGTCACCGAATGGCGAATAGTGCCAGCTGACAGAAAATCTAAAATTCAATGGGTTGGTTTGAACTTTGAAAAAACATAAGGGGTTTATGGGCTAGAAAGAGTTGGTATGCGTCGTGTGTCTTTGCTTGTCCGCGTGTATGTGAGATGAGTAATAAAGCTTGTCAGCAGTGAGAGAGAGAGAGAGAGAGAGAGAGAGAGAGAACTGTGGCTTGACATAGATCGCAAGGTGTTGACAGGGTGTATGTCAGGAGTTTTATCCTTTTTTTCAACGTGTTTACGTCATTTTATTCCAGTCTAGACTAAAAACTTAAGTTTTTATCTCCGTTTTCATCCCAAAGCAGCTGCAACTCCGTCAGTTAGGGGTCGAGGGTGAAATGGTTTCCTCAGTTTGAGATTGCAGATACCGTCCCTGCAAGACGTAGGGCGCGCTAACGTGTGTGTGTGAAAATGTGTCGAGCAGCATAGCAGTGTGCGCGCGGACTCCAAACCGCGCCATTTGGAAATGCAACAGTTTGAACTTGATCAGTTTTATTTCAGAATCTCACCCCATGTGTCCATTTCAGAGAGCTCTGACCGCGGAACTAGAAAGCCCAGGACCTTCGGCACCACCTCTACACCACGAGCTGCCTCCTGCTTATGACGAAATACATGCCACTCAGAAACAATATAACCCCATGGTTGCTTAATTTCAAAAGGGCCCAGACTGTATTTTTTCTATTTTTGTAACTGGTTTATACATGTTCGCTGCAGCGCTGATCAGTGTCAAATGTTTTAGGTCAGGGATAAAATATTGGGAAAATTATCGGTGGACAATTATTGGTTAAAAAGAATGGGCAAATGAGAAGTTTGACTACAGAAACTGTTTTGCATCTAGGACTTTCCACTGGCATGATGTTGGTTCACTGTTCATGTTTGCTGCAGGAGTTATTTTCTTTGTGTAGCTCAATGTTCTAATGAGTGTCACAATTAATTGTTACCATGTTCGCCATTCATAAATCTACAAATTGACACCGAATAAATTCATACGACCTCTGATTTATATTTTATCCAACAAGATTTGTCAAAATCATTCCATACCAGATAGCTTCCAATCCTTTCCAAATTAAAACACACGGGTTCCCGAAGAATGCGATTTATTATTTATAACAACGTTAATTGTAACATATATTTATGCTTATTTCGTTTTATTCAATTCAACAAAAAACAGCTGTTATCTCTTCTCAAAAACACAAAACCTCTCGGTAAAACTTCTTGGTACTTCTGGGAAGAAAAAATCGGAACAAAAGGTCTGTTCTCTTTAATAAAGATCTAGACCAGATGGTGCCTTGCTAAACAGATTAGAAAGAATTAACACAATCGCTTTTTCTCTCTGATTCTCAAATCCTCGACTTTGTTCCCAGCTGTTTCAAGTTGAAATTCAACCATTTCTCTCTCTCTGTGAATCATGAAGTGTGTTATATTTGTGTTGTTGGTGGCTGTGGCGGTGGAGGGGTGTAACCACGCTTTCATGAAGAATGGTGCGAGTTGTTATTCTGGAAACAACTGTGCCTTTGGATGCCACAATGGAAACTGTTGGAGTCAGTGTGATGGTACGTTGGGAGTCCGAGTAGGAATGGAGGGGGGGGGAGTAAATATTTGTAAATTTCTGCAGGAGTAGTTTCAATTAAGATAGTCTGGGTCGGGCCGGGTTTGGGTCCTGGGAGTAGTCTGACCGAAACACATATCCCTCTGTAGCGGTGTGTTGCCTAACTACTGACTGTACCGACGGAGATCTGAGTTGTACCAGTGGATGTGCCCTACCCGAATGGTGCTGGGTGGTGGGAAACAGTTACGATTCACGCGCTACCTGCAAGACTAATGACGAGTGTGGCCCTGATAATTTCATCAAGTTCCCCTACAAATACAAATGCAGTGGAGCCTGCAGCGTTTAAACATAAACTAATGATTTCTGACTATTCTAATTGTAGCTTGAAACAGAACCTCCATTACTACTATATCACTGGCCTTGTGTGTACCTTCCCCCCCCCCTACCATCCGAACTACCCCTTATCTCCTACATAGGATGAAACACTCAGTGTACTACTTCATTGACCTAATCCATGGCTCCAGAGAATTGGAACAAAAGGCCGGGGCTTTTTAAACTTGCTAAACGGATCACGGAGAAATTCACCACTATTTAATATCCCTCCATTTCTCTTATTGTTGAAGAAGATGAAGTGTGTGCTACTTATTATAGTCCTAGTGGTTGCAGTGGAGGGGTGTAACCACACATTCATGCAGAATGGTGCGAGCTGTTATTCTGGTAACAACTGTGCTTTTGGATGTCATGACGGGTACTGTTGGAGTCAATGTGATGGTATGTAGACACAAACCTATGATACATTGAACTAGCAGTTAATTCAAGCCTCAAAACACCCCATAACCTCTAATTTCTCCCCCCTCAGCGGTGTGTTGCCTCACCACAAATTGTCTGGATGGAGACCTGAGTTGTACCAGTGGATGTGCCCTACCCGAATGGTGCTGGGTTGTGGGAAATAGTTACGACGACTATGCGACCTGCAAGACTAACGAAGAGTGTGGGCCATACAACAAGATAAAGTTCCCTTATAAATACAGCTGCAGTGGAGCGTGCAGCGTGTAGAGAGTGGGAAAAGATATCATGATTTACTACTTTTATTGATGAACAACATATTTAATGTGTCTACCATTCCTCCAGATCACAAATTCCACGCCCCTATACCCCACCTCTAACACCTCTGTTAATATAACCAGCAATGCGAGGTTTTGTGTTACTACTGGTTACACTGGTAGTTACTGTTGAGGCGTGTAACTATGCGTTTATGAAGGATGGTGCTCGGTGTGATAGGGAGAATAACTGTACCTATGGGTGTCACAAGTATAGGTGTTGGAGTGAGTGCAATGGTACGTGTATGCAGTGCAGTTTACTTAAATACTCATAAATATCTTCTATTCACTCTCAATGTTTACACACTCTCAATGTTTACACACACTAATCTAATGTCTTTTTTTAACTGTTTACTGTCTCTGTTTCTCTAACATCCATTCACCTCGGCAGGAATATGTTGCCTAACCACGGACTGTTTTGACGGAGAGAACCTAAAGTGTGCCCCAAGTTGTTCCATTCCTGAATGGTGTTATCTCTCCGGTGATCACTGGGACGGGTATGTCGAGTGTAACTTCAACAGCGAGTGTAGTAAGAACAACAAGGAGAAATTCCCGGGCCAGTACCGGTGCGGTTCTACCTGTACCGCGTAGAGAGGGAGAATGTCTTGTTCGACCCTCCTTCCCTAAAGAGGGAGAATGGAGGTGGATGGTGTTATCTAACAAAGGACTTAGAGGAGTTGGGAGGCTGTTTTCTCTCATGTGTAGTATTTATCTCAGCTGAAATAAAATATTTGTGTTATGATTTGGGTGTAAAGAAGTATCATCTGGCCAAAAATACACAGTCACAAGATAAACAACGAAACATTTGCAACTCACTTGAAACTTCCAGAGATTCGCAAATCATTCCTTGTCAAACACCACGTATATTATTATGATCCCATCTTTCACACAGTTTCAATCCACCGCCGCAATATCCCGTATCCCGGATGGACTGTGAAGTCTCCGTTTCAACTGCAAAATCGTGATGTCAGCTTGTGTCATCCTAAAATGGGGAAGTGGTGCGCTGAGATTATACCGCACAGTTAGTCGCGCGTTACGTCAGGTCGAACACAGAGGAATGTAGGCGGAGATTGGTAGAAGGATGGAAATCGGTATCGGGATTTGGGACACAGGGCGGAGATTGGTTACGAAGTCACCCCTAATATTGCATATAGGGGTGACAATACCGCTTGCCAAAAAATGGCAATTTTCAAGACCTTCTCATAAAAAGTTATCGAAAACTGGTCTAAAACCAATCTAAAAAGTATGGCACTAGTTTGTATAGTAACCAGGACCTGCATTTTACAGAAAGTAACGGTCCGACTACACATACGCACATGTTTAACAACAACGGTGTAACACGTACTACCATATATGGTCATAAAATTCCAATCTTTAGGAATTTTTTCTGACTAGACTATAGCTTAGTTATGAAAGAGACCACCTCTAATACGTCCTGAAGCTTTTTGTAACCAAATTCCAACATCTTCATGGTTTTCCAAAAACAAAAACAGTGTTAATGGCCAAAATATCGAAAAATTCGGGTATGTAATGGTAGCTCAGACAATTTCCTCGGTATGTTCAAAAAATTAGAACTTTCTGTTTTGTAGTTTGGACAAAGGAATTTTTTCCCCGCTGTACAAGCGATATTATTACCCTTACGTGCTCGCGCCCACCGGGGCGCTCGCGTGGTGGGGTAATTTCATTACCAAGGGCGGAGAGGGATCAGGGGAACACAGTACGGAAACTTAGTCGGGGTTAGGGTCAGAGGATAGGTTACTGAGGAGAGAAACAATGACATCTGTAAAAGAAAATAATATAGTTTAAAATGGTCATAATAAGTTAAGTAAAAATATTAGAAAACTAACATTATATCAAGTTAAAATTTCCCTACAAATGCCCTGCTCTGCCAATTCCTTCTGGATTTTAGACTTTCTAATTCCTAACACCTTCTCAAAGAGTCGCTTTATCAATCTCACAGTGCCAGGGTCAGTACCAGGACAATACAACTGTGTAAAACACAACTGGAGTACATGACGCCTTGCCAGGATCTGATAATCATTCTCATCTCTCACCGCACAACACAACATATCCAATAACCAGTTCTGTTCGTGTCTGTAGGTGGCTCCCTCCGAGCTACAGAACATCTTGTAAAACATTGGCACATCACCAAAATCAAATACAGCCCTCTGTAGGAGGAAATGGCAGACGGTTGTAAAGAGAGACTTGTGGGGCGTGAACAGTGTCTGTAGGACAACACCAATAAAGTATGCAATCAAGTGCGGGATTCTCTGGCCCTTCTCGGTCACTGAATTCTCTAACATTTTCAGGAGATGTAGACACATGGCTCGTTCCTTGAACTTTTCTCCCTCACACAACTGCAGGATGACCTCTAGGCACCTATATCCCACTGTCCTGGTGACGGGATCGTAACTTGACAGAGAGAGGAATGCCACCCGGGAAATGGGGCTGGCCAAGATGGTCCTACATTCCATTTCACCGTGGGTGCACACGTGATATAGGAGAGATAGGATGAACTCAGCACTATAGGTCGGGGTGGTGGGAGGTGGGGCGTCAGTTGTTAGAGGGAAGTTGTTGATCAAACCAGTCAGTAACCCTGTATCCAACCCTTCTAGGACTTTGCAACTGTATTCATTGTACAGAGTAATGTTCTTAATTCCCCTCATCTCGGGGACATGCTCAGGCCCATAAGCGAAGGGATATTTGGATGTTACCCCCTTCTGTTGGAGCAGTTTCAGGATATTTAACAGACACTGATCAGCTGGGGATGTGGTCGCAGTGTATGCTGCTTGGAAGAGAGAGTAGAGGGAGTCTGTGAGGGAGGAGTTGTCAACTTTACCACTGCTAAGAAGGGTATAGAGAAGGTTTGCTGTGTCATGTTTCACCCCCTCATTCTCCCCGACTAAACCGCGTGAGGTGGACACCAGGGTAAGGAGGGTCTGGGTTATGGAGGAGGGAGGTAGGATGTCTTGGAATGTTAGGACAAGGTGCGTTGCTATGCGCAGTTCGTCTGAGGTAGGCTCGGTTGCTAAGGAACCAAGGACACCCTCACATTTCCGTCTGGTGAACACAGGAAGTGTCTTTTCAAATATTGAGACGTAGGACGAGAGGAAGAGGGAGCAGACCTCCTCATTTCCACATGATACCATCCACTCAAAGATCTGTTTCAGCCATTTCTTACTCCGCAAACAACCCGATAACTTTGCGGCGATCTCAAATGCATCAGAAATAAAGAAAGCAGCAGATGACTTTTCTAGGAACGCTTCCTCCAAGACAGCCTCTGCATGTTCTTTTGTTACCATGGTAACACTAGATAACAACAGCCCTCTCCTATTTTGAGGAAGTTTCATGAAACACTCAAAGGAGACAGCTATCTTGGTGCTTGCTGGTTCATTTGAAGCTGTCAGGACTTCTTCAACCAGTTTTCCACCTAACAACTCCCACTCACATTCAGATTGTGCCATTCGTTCATGGATGCTCTTCAGTGTAGATTTAGGAAGTTTCTGAAGGAACGTAGTGAATGAAGCTGCTTCTTCCTCCCCCATTACCTGGTACCACCGAGCAAGGAACCCACCATGTCTAATGGGGTATTTATTCTGGAGCAGGGCCAATAAATCCTCCGTTGGTGTCGGAGTGGGGTTAGGAACAAATGTGTTTCGGTGCTCCTGCGCAAAGTTATTTATCCCCTCAAAACTCCCCACAGCCTCTGTCACAGAAAACATAGGCAGTATCGTTGAAATGATGTTACTATTTTAAGGACCAGCTGATCTCCTAAAGTCTCCCTCTGGGCGATACACTGCATTGCTGCTAGGGGTGAAACGGTAGCCTCCTCATCAGCTAGATAGTAGTCCCACAACTCCCTCAGAAGAGCAGGGGTCAGCCCATTCCCTGACATAATTCCTTCCCCTCCCTCTTTCACAAACTCCAGACTTATCGCCATCTCAGGTTTACTTTGGGACAAATCTTCAAGGATCACCTTTTTGAGTTCAGAGTACGGTTTCACGATTCCCTTCAGACTAGGTCCCATTTCAAGAATGGACATCACAATTTCCGGGTATTTAACCTTGTTTAGATCCAAGATACGCCGCAAAAACCTCACCCTTGCTCCCTCTCCTTCCTCTAACTCAGTTAGAATGTTCTCCGAAAGGATATTCTTTTGAGATAGGAATTTTAATAGAACATCCTCTGGGGCAACAGAGAGAAGGGTAAAAAGATCCTTGTTTGAAGGAGTTTCCAGGAGGGTCGACATAACCCGTCCCTCAGGAACACAATACGGATCAATGGTCAGGTAGGGGAGAATATCAGTAGTAGGAGATAGTTCAGGGAGTTGAAATAGGGCCTGTTGAGCCAAGTGTGGTCTGTGTTCTCTCAACTCTTGGACTGCCAAAGCTGTAGATTGGAGGACCTCTCTCACTATCACCCCATCCCCCACAGCAGGCCCTTTTTTGTCAAGTAATTGTGACAGCACGGGTGGAATAAGATAATCCAAGGTCTGTTTATCCGTAACCTCGGACGTTACTTTAGACAGAGCAATACCCAAAGAAGACGTTGGTTTTAGACCACTTTCAACGTTTGAATCACCACTTCTCACTGCCAGAACAGTTTCTAATAACACCAGGTCTGGTTCAGTTTTGGATAGGATGGTTGTAATAACCTGGAAGGGCACCTCAGGGCACCTAGCGGAAACCTCAATAATGAGAGATTCGGGTAGAGAGGGAGCGTTGCGGAGGAAAGATAGGAGAATAGGGTTACTGGTTGTAGAACCAAATATGTCACTTGCTGAGCTGTCGAAGATAATACCCGATTTAACATCAAATAGGAGAGAAAAGAACTTTTCAGTGAGACTTTTCAACTCCTCGTGTATCCCTTCTTCGGTTAAAAACTTGGAAATATTAACCAGGACAGGAACGGCGAAAAACTGACATTTTATCTTCTTTTGGATTGAGTATTTTTCAAAAACAAACTCAGTCAGAACACGCATCATCTCCACTCTCAGTTCAGTAGACTCTTTGTTCAGGCACCGTGTCATGTTCTTCAGCACATTTTTCATTGCCATGAATTTCACCCGCAGCTCATTAGATGGTACACACAGGAAGGACAAGAGGAACCTGACAGCCAACTCGTGTGTAGACCCAGACTGGGATAGGAGCTGCCGAAGAGCTGCATTTCCAAAGTTGAAATTATCCAGTAGCAGCTTCGTGACTGGTGTTCCCAACAAGTTCAGGTAAATCAGGAACTGGAGACAATTAGACCGTCCAGGCACTGATGCATACCTACTTAGGCAGCCGTATACAGAGTGTATTCGCTCCTTGAGTACCTTCCTTGCAATTGCAATGGCTTGTGTCTGGAAGTGGGTGTGTTCAGAGAGGACGGTTTGGAAGACGGTAGCTAGGAGTTGGAAAACAGGGCCTGATTGGGCGTGTTGTCCTGTCCCTGAGTCCCACCACTCGAACACCTCAGTTAGTGAGGGCGACTGAGTGAGCAGAAAGGGGAGTTGGGACGTGTCTGACTTAATAAGGTTGACCAGGGTCAGAATGGGCTGCGAATCTGTGCCATCGTCGCCTTTGATTAGCTTCAAAATCCTGTTAACTTCGCCTGCCGCCATTCTAGAGAGAGGATTATTAGATAAATGAACCAGTCTTAATCAGTTAAATTGAAACAATGAATTGAATGCTGTGGATTTTAGAGAAGTAAAGATCATAAACAGGCTAGACAGAACAATAGTAAAAATACTTGAAATTGGTTATGTATAAATTGTGCATTCAGTTTCCCATGAGAGTTCGTTAATCACTAAGTGCTATATCATTTCATTTGCCTCCAGCTGCAGCCTCAGCTTTCTTAGCCGCGGCTTTGGCTTGTTTCTCTCGCATAGCAGCAGCATCTCGCTCCTCCCTCTGGGCCCGAGACAGTCCTTTGTTACCTTCGGTTTCACTAGAACCTGCAGATAGGAAAATGTGTTGGGAATTAATTGTGCTTGATATTAAAGGTCCACAAGATACCTAAAACTTTTCTTTAATCGTATTTTTTCGATTTTTCAGGGGGGGGGGTCCCATGGCATACTTTGGTATACTTTGGTATACTTTGGTATATTCCACATATTTTTTTGGGATTTTCCATATACCAAAGTATACCAAAGTATACCATATCTTTTTAATAGTTTTACGTACTTTATAGAGTTAATTTACGATAATTAAGGCTTTTAAAAAATCTGTTTACACCTTCTTAACTCATAAAATTGGGGCTAAGTAGGCTAAATTCATAGAATCGATAAA
>AVPN01000790.1:18358-30619 GCA_000695325.1 Pleurobrachia bachei
GAGAGAGAGAGAGAGAGAGAGAGAGAGAGAGAGAGAGAGAAAAGAGAGGATGATCAAATATCATCGTATTCTTGGTATTGAGACGAAACAAGACTCCGTTTTTACATAAAGAAATACTTATTGCGTGAAACAACATACCAACGAGAAGGAAAGAGAGGGAGAGGGGGTTTAGAGAGAATCACTCGAATATTGATTTCTTGTTAATTTTCCTTCACATTACGATCATATTATTATTTGAGAGGTGCAGGGCTTGCTATCATGTATAAACGTTTTTCAAAGTGATCAACAAGGGCCGGGGGTAGACAGAGAAGGGCGTGTTGTTTAATTATGAAGTCTGTTCCACAGACGAGACACCAATAACTTATCACAGACAAATAGGGGACCGGGGGCTAGCTTCTAGTGAGAAAGAGAGAAACAGATCAGAGAAATTAAAAACTGAAAAGAAGAGAAAGAGAGAGGGTGAGAGAGAGAGTGAAGGGGTGCTATGTACAGATCAAGTATTGGAGAGGGTGTGTGGGTGTGTTTGTGTGTGTGTTAATGTCTCTGTAGTATACACAACTCAACATATCACCCTCACGACTCCTCCTCCCCTCCCTCGATATCTTGTATCTCTGTGTTGTCTCCCTCCCCGTCCACAGGGACGGCCGTGTCGCTAGTCCACAGGGTCAGGTTATCCCTCAGCAGCTGCATTATCAGTGTGCTATCCTTGTAACTCTCCTCCGCGAGGGCGTCCAACTCAGCAATGGCGTCATCGAATGCCTCCTTAGCAAGGCGGCACGCCCTCTCAGGACTAGCTAGGATCTCGTAGTAGAAGACAGAGAAGTTGAGGGCCAGACCCAGCCTGATCGGGTGAGTGGGAGCCATGGTTCTCGAGGCATCGGTTGCCAGTTTGTAGCTGGACAAGGAGCTCTCTGCGGCCTCTTTCCTCGCCTGGCTAGTAGTGAACTCAGCAAGGTAACGGTAATAATCTCCCTTCATCTTGTAATAAAACACCTGTGATTCTGCAACCTGAGCATTAGCGATCAGGTAGTTGTCTAGCACGTTTAGAATATCATCACAGATAGCCTTCAGTTCCTTCTCAATTTCTTCCCTGTACGCTGTCAGATAGAGAAAGGGGGTGTTAGATTTGGAATAACTTGTACGCTGTTAGAGAGAAGGAGGGTGTTAGATTTTGAATAGCTTGTATCTCTATAGATGGAAACAATCACTTCTCCCCCTCTAACTCTACCTCTTTTCCCTTCTTACCGCTGGTTCCAGCATTATTCTTCTTGGCCTCCTCGCTGTCCTTACTCTCCAAGGTACTGATAATTCTCCATGAAGCCCGTAGTGCTCCAATTACATTCTTATAGGCGACAGACAACAGATTCCTTTGTTCAACTGTCAAATCCTCGCCCAGAGAGGCGACCTGAAAATATTTTGTGTCACTGAAATGCCTGATTGCTAATACACCAGACTGCCGTACTACATTATCAGTGTGTAGTAAGATCAACGAATGTTGGCATGTATCTGGTGTTTATCGTGTAACGTGCTTTATTAGCAGGGACCTCCTGTGTGGTCAAATAGAGAGGGAGGTAGAGAGAGAGGTAGAGAGAGAGAGAGAGAGAGAGAGAGAGAGAGAAAGAGACAGAGAGGGAGAGAGAGGGAGAGAGAGGGAGAGCTGAGATAGAAAAAGAGATAGAGAGATATGGAGACAGAAGTTGAAAGCATGTGGGTTCTGAAGATATTGAATGAAATTTTATAGCAACATTGTACCGATGAGTATGAAGAGATAAAGTGGTAAATCAATAGTTTGTTGCAAAGAGAGGGCTACTACTGACCTGTTTCATGTACGATACCATATCATCGTATCTCTCTGCCTGCTCCGCCAGTTTAGCCATATACACCAAGTCGTCCACGGTCATACTTTCTGTAGCTGCCATATCCCGATCTGTTCTGTGTGAGCCCGGCTACAATGACAGAGTGTCAACAGTTAGAGAGCTCTGATAAACAGTTAAAACTGTAATAATTAACGGGAATTTGGAAGTAAAAAGTCGGGTATTGGTATCTGAAAATAATTGAAAAACGAAATATATACATAACATAACACACACTTTGTCAAATAAGTAAAGTGTTAAAATACCCTGATAAATCATTCAGGTACGCATCGTGTAAAATTGGTCCAAATGTCCCTTTGCCACTATCTCAGGACTGAACAATCGATCCCGTGACGGGTACATAGTTTTACACGTTTGCCTTATCGTTGCCTCCGCTACACCAGCAACATCGCCAATATCCTTCGCTGATTTATCGATAGCTAGGGCCTGACAGGTAAAATAGATTGCAGCTGCCGCTACCGTCACTGGTACACGACCTGCCACAATGTCCAAATCGACAGCTTGCCGGGCAACAGATGTGGCGATTTGCTGTGTTTTGTGCTCCAGATCCAGGTTAGAACAGAACCGTGACATAAAGTCTCCCGTTGTGATGAGATCTACATTGGTACCCACTGCTCTGATGATAAGTTTAAACGATTTGCCGATCTGTTTTCTACTTGCTGATTGGCACACAGCACATATCTCCTTGAATGACCTCACAGCACCCTCCTGCGAACACGCAATGTACAAACAAGCAGCACAATTAGCCTCCGTTGAACGACCTCTCAGCGCTCTCGTATCAGTCATCTTCTTGAACAGTGTGTTCGCCCTATCGATGATGGCTTGCGAAGCATTTAGTCTATCTGCCATCAGCCTGATTACACCAAAGGCGTGTATAAGGGCCCTATCTGAACTTGAATTACCCATCCGTTGTTGCCATCGGGCCATGTCATAATTGTCCCCAGTAAACTGAATTGAAGTTGTTAGATCACCAGAAAGGAGGGGGTTTTCTGCGGCACCAACACGACTTGGATCGGCACCGTTATCGTCTGAAAATGTCCTCCATTCTGAACCAACGTCTATAACTCTGTTACCTACAACGAGTCCACATTCCGGGCATACTGTGTCTCCGGCTCTGTAGTCTTCAACAAGTGCAACATCGGGGTGCTGGGGACAGCACATTCGACCCCACGCACCGGTGTTTTTACGAGACATTTTGTTCTGGAGACAAGTGGGACCAGTACGATTGTAGACTGTAGAGGAAGGCGGTGTAGGTTGTAACGTTTAGAGGAATAGAAGTGCTTAGAGCGAGGCGGCCGCAGGGGTGTATTTTCAGAAAAACGCCTGGAAAATCTCAAATTTTTAAACTTTGTGCAACGCGATTTTTTTAGATCCGAGAACAAGTTTTGAGAACGCGCATTGAGTTGGTTAACGATTGCGTCGCAACGCGAAAATAAAAGACTCGCGCGAGCGCCATACTTGTCGTCTACTGTTAGATGCTGAGACATTTTTGGTTTTCATTTAATTGATCAAATTAAAACTCAGTGATTCAATAGTTATTCTGAGCACATATTTCCATAAGAATTCAAAGATAATTATATAATACTCGATCTGTCCGGATATATTAGATCGTTTACTCAATATGATTAAAAAGCTGAACACTGAACACACTGATTTCAGATCAGCTCTGTGATAATTGTCCCCCTTCTCTTTCTTCTCAGTCATGTTATCCCCGATAGTACTCAGGATCCTCGATTACCTGCACCTTCCTTGTTCAAAGCTGGGGGAGTTCTCTTCTTGCCCCCGAACACAGCGTCGTTAAAGGCATCCATGAGACTAGCCTTGAGGGTCCTCCCGGCCATCTTGCTCTTGAATGACTTGGGTGGTGTGTGAGTTTTAATGGGGGACGGTTTGGTTGCTTTCCTCTCGAACACGGGGGAAGTAGCCTCATCATCAGTAGGGGCAGCTGCTGTTCCACTTGTGTTGGCACCAGCAGCAGGGGTTGTTTGTTTGTTTTCTTGTCCCGGACTGCTTGTTTCGGGTTCCTCAAAGGGTTCAAACACCTCCCCGAATTTGTTCTCAAATCGTGGCGTGGCTTGTTGTACTGGTGGCTGTGGCTCTGCGTCTTTCACCGGGGAGGGCGAATCTGAATGGGAATGTGGGGTCATATCGCAACTAACAAACCACCCACATGAATATTATTATATCGGATATAGGGAGGATTATCACTGTATTTAGGCCCTAGTGTGAGGTGTAATAGCCAGTAAGGAGTGGGTTCACGAGGCGCCCGTTCCCCATCCTGGGAATTAGGCCCTTCACTTGTCCATGTCCCAATATATTTTACCTGGCACGGCTGGTGCGTGGAAATCATAAGCACCACTAGTATCCATAGGAAGGGCAGTAATCTTGGTACGTAGTGCACGGTTTGAGATGGAAATTGGCTCCTCTCTGGCCACCACTGGGCTGGGGGGTCTGTCCCAAACTGTGAGAGAGGATTTGAATATCAGTTTAGTTAGGTCAGTATACTAGAACATCATAGGTTGAGCGTGTTATGTGTGTGTGCTACTCACTTTCACGTTTTAGCCTGGAGCCACGATGAGATGAACGGCGATATCCTGTGAGATGGGGTGGTATGTGGTGACATGTGAAATGTGGTGCACCAGAAAAGTCATCGACCCATGTTATGGATAACTCTTCTGGTTAACCGTGTGTATTATATGATTTGTAAAACTATGCATGGAATTGTAGCAATAAAATTGTGATAAGATCAAGATGCAACATACCGTTTGATGCGGGGTTAGGGTAGTCAGCAGAATTGAACTGTGTGTGGATGGGCTCTGATCTCCTCTCCTGTTTGACCACAACCTGGGCAGCAGGGGGAACATCTCTCCTCCCTCCCTCCTCCTTTATAGATAACCTAGCATTGGGGTGTCGCTGAGCCAGCGCCCTGCTGTCCCTATGTTTAGTGGGACTCTGTACTCCCTGGGGATTGATCGCCTCTTCCAGCATCTTCCTAACCGCTTTCTGGGGTCGTCCCCTTCGTGTCGTGTACATCGGCTTCTTGTTCTCCGACTGCGGGGGGAACGAGAAGATTGAAATTGAAGTTTAGGAGATCCAAAGGCTGACTCTTTTGGCCCACACGGTGCACGTGTTGAAGTGTGTTACCTACCTGTATTTCCAGCATTGTACAATTATCCTCATCTCCTAGTGCAGTAGTTTGTAGTCTCTGGATGTAAGGGTAGGTGTTTACCCTTGTCTGGAACATCTCTTTAAAGAACGGATCCGTGAGAGGCACCTGCAGGTGGAAGGGATTAAAACTTGAGAAACATAAGAAGAGTTATTTAAGGGGACGGGGATATTAAACTCAAAAGTGAGGTATATACAACTTCTTGTTCAAAATTTCTAATGGGGGTGCAGTACCTGAGTGTCGTATCTCCTTCCATCGACCATTATAATATCGTTAGCAGAGGCAAATGGTTTGGCAGGGGGAATTGGGTACTCAGAATTCCTTGGAATGCGAGGTCGAGCTGCTGCCATAACTTCAGGATCAGATAGGGGCAGTCTTTTCCTCTCAACTGCCTCTCTGAAATAGTATTTCACGTGTTAGTGATACAAATGCATGGTGTATAGAAATGATTTGGTATCTAATAACCATCCTCCTTTACATTTGTAAAGAGAGAGACGAACAAGGCAAGTTCATGGTATGAACACTACAACATTGTCACCACCCAACTAACCTGAGATAATCACAGATAGTATGAATCTTAGTTGAGATCCTATGATCGTTGTTCTGCATATGTTTCTTGTGAGATGACTGCGACCCGAACTTCTTGAAACACGTCATGCATTGATATCGCCTCATATCTCCCTTGGTGACGCGGGGTCGGTACGATCTCTTGTAGATGAACCCACACATCTTGCACTTGACTGAAAGGGGAGGGATGGGGTTAATTGTCTGTCTTTCAGGCTTCAACGACAATGCTTGTTGGTCAATCAATGACAATGTCATGGGTGTGTGTGTGTGTGTATCGCGTAGCATTTCACTATTGCGCGCCACCGCGCCACATTCCCCGTCCTTTGAACTGCTGACAGGAGCACCCTTGGTATGGATTTTAGTAAGTGTTGACAGTAGGATACTTTAATGCTTTCTGGTGAGAATTTTTCGCGCCCAAATCCGGCTACGCGCCAATGGGACGGCGGAACGGTGATCACGTGACCTCATCCGGTGTCTTGTTTTGGCGGTCGGTGTGAGACAACAAATATCTTGAGAAGATCACTGTTTCAGATTGCATGTAACAATTGTGTAACACTGTGAAGATTGTGACAGTCTGTGTGTGTGACGTGTGGAGGTGAATGTACAGCAAACAACCACTCTCGGACACAGTCGTCTGCAGCTCAGTAGTATGAAGTTACACAGTTCAGCAGTGGAGTGAAGTTACACACAGCAGCTGTTATACAGGGTGGTTCAGAAACATGGAGCCACTTTGAGATTATTAACTTACATGGTGCTGCGGCATCGAATGTTCCACACTTCAGTTCTTTGTTATCTTATTCAGCGGTAACAATGGTCGGTTTATGGGGAATACTGTTGTGGACATGCCTCACGTGGTCTTGGATGCCCGTGGGCGATTTAAACATGGATCCACACTCGTAGCAAACGTGGTAGTGGATTTTGCGGAGAGTCCGCTGTCTCCAGTAAATACCTGGTGGGAGGTGATGGGTTAGGAAGGGCACTGGAGGGGAGGAAGGGGACTGGGAGGGATTCAGGAAGAGAGGGAGGGTCTGAAGAGGGGTCAGGAAGTTGTAACCTGGGAAGTACTGCTTCTTATGTAATGTGTAGTGTGTGTAGTATGCTAAATATGGAGTCTGCATGATTATGTCAGTTGTTATTATGTGTTCTCTCTGTATAATACTGCAGTGTGTGTCCAGTGTGTTCCTGAACTATTGAGTGCAGTAACAGGGTCAATGTGATTGAGTGCAGTACCAGGTCACTGTGTGAGGCGTGAGCAGTGTGTACTATGTGTGTGATTGATTGAGTGTACCAGGGTCAGTGCAGTGATAGTATGAACTGTGAGCAGTACCAGGGTCAATGTGTGTGTGATTGTGTACCAGGGTCAGTGCAGTGATAGTATGAACTGTGAGCAGTACCAGGACAGGATAGCTGTTGGAAATCCATAGCACTGGTATCCATACACAGGTTCCTATTGGTCCAAACCACCAGCTCATCACCAGCATCAATCCTCCTAACGGTCAGGAGGTACTGCGTACCAAACGACTGGAGAGAGAGAGGTGATGTGATGTTAGGCAGGGTTATAGGAGACTCGATATTAAAAAAGTAGGGAGGGATATACGGTCATGACTCACGTATCTGGTGTAACGCCAGTAAAACGCTAATCAACACCCCCAAATCCCCAAACCAGTCATTTAACTCACTTGCAGTACAACAAGATTAACAATTTCCTTGAGAGAGCTGTGTCTAACGAGCCTCGTCCAGTTACTATGAATTCGGTTGGATGTGTCCACGTAGTGGTGGATCTTACTGTCAACATACACCTGTGTGAAATGAGAAACTGAGTAACAAGAAATCAGTGTTTGTAGTGAGACAGGAGTTGTATTGTTCCTCTTTTTTCACAGAAAATAAGGTAGAAGTTGTCTAACAAGCTACTGTGGACTGCCCTTTCCGAACCGGTCTTACTGATTACTGTCATGAAGCTGATATTAGATTGAACACACATGTTTTGCAATACAACCACTTACCGGCCAGAGGGAGTCAGGTTTCTTGTGAGTGGTTGCATCCTGTAGGGTAACAGTCCTACCCACTACACATCCAATGATAACCCCAGCACCAAATCCCTTGCTGGGGCATGCACTTATTGTATTATCCTCTGCGACCCTGAGAGGTGGAAATATTGTTATTTAATTCCGAATATAATTTGTATTTTGTTGGGGGTTTGACGTTTGTTCTGACCGCCTATTTCACAATTATTATTTGTGTTTTCACCCCTGCTTACCTGCTCTCAATTCCCTCGGGAAGGTGGAACATTTGGCGGATACCATGGCCTCGTGGGTAGATCTCTCGGAGGTAGAGTAAAGTTGGGTAGAGTCTACACTCGGGGTGGCTACATGGCAGTGGGTCACACACTGTGAGAGAAGGGGTTAGTAAAAGAGATCAGTAAGTTTATTTCCCGGAGAACATATTATCAACGCCAAAACTTGCCTAGCTAGTCTGTGTTTCAGGGTTAGAACTTAGAACTTAACAAGCCAACACTACCTACCCATAAAGTAAGGATCAAGGGGTAGGAATATTATCCAAGACAAAACAACCTACCCATAAAGTAAGGATCAAGTGGTAGGAAACTACCAAAAGTACCTACCCATAAAGTAGGGATCAAGGGGCAGGAAGCTCTCCTCGGGCTGGGCAGTCATCTCCTCCTGGGTGAGTCTCATCCTCTTAGTCTTGGGTTCAGGTACCCACTCTTCAATCTCTTTCCAGAACTTGCTCCTCGTTAGGTTCTGTTGCTGGGGCAGGGACCGTTATAGTCAAACAAACTACTGAACCATAAAAATGGCGTTGTTTCGAATATATCTATCTATTTTACATGCTACTACAATAAACTACTGTATAAATGAACAATTCCCTCCCTCTCTTTCTCTAACCTGTAACTGATTCTCATCGTGGTACCGGACCCCAGGTACAGCCAGCTGTGTATCATCATACCTCCTCCTCGCAAGATGTTCTTCCTCCATGTAGGACCGTGGAGGGGGCTGTTGGACAGTGTGTTGCAACTCCCTGCCCTGTTGGGGTGGTGGGCACACTAGGTGCTTCTTGGGCTGCCTACTAGCACCCCCGGCAGCCCCTCCTCTGTTGGATCTGTTGGACATGATCACCTCGGTACTGGAATACTCACCCCCATCACCACCCTGGACATAGTGGACCCTCTCTTGCTCGTCCACCACTAACTGCATGTTATCTCCATCTATCTCTACATCCTCGAACCCCTCGATATCCTCCTCTATCACATGTGCAATGACCTGGTTACTGGGCTCTATCACCTCGTGACCCTCCTCCACGACCATCTTGTTAGGAGCTGTCCCTCCCTCCGCTCCCTTCTTGAAGTATTTACCACTCTTCCGTTTGGGCAGTCTCATAAACTTCTTCTTGGGGCTCCCTCCGTCCTTCTTTTCGTGGGACCAGGACTTTCTGCTCCGTTTACCGCCTGCACCAGAGGTAGGGAGCTGGTCTTCTTTCAGTCTGATCTCAATTGAGTTGTTACCGTACTGGATGTCTACATCATTTCTTCCTTTCTGTCCCTGGTCTAGAGGGGGATTGGATTTAATACACTGGGGACACTATTATTTGAATTGAAAGGGCGAAATACCAGACACCTAGTCTAGAGGAGATCGGACTATCGGAAAAAGGAACACCTACCCTCTCCGGACATGATCATATCGGGTAGTTGATCAGTGATGTATTCCTGTTCGGCACCCTCTGGTAGCTGAATATCCTGGTCGGTTGAGAACACCACCACGCCATTATCAGAGTAGGTAACCTTGTTACAAATCACACTTGAGCCGTCCTGAGACAGTGGGAGAGGTTAGAACGGGGTGACCTTGTTACAAATCACAATTGAACCGTCCTGAGAGAATGGGAGAGGTTAGCACGGAGGTGGTAGAGAGGGTAATAGTGGTGGGTTATGGATCGGGAGTACGAGGATATAATATCACTTCTCTAGCTCTCCTAGCTGCCTGGGTGTCTACACGTATAAATATATCGTACCTCATTGTAGATGACAATGGGGTGATTTCCCATGTCTTGAAGTGATGTCAATTCACTGGAATCCTGGCTAACAATCACAATCTGGCTGCCCTCCGGTACTGAGAAGATAGATAGTTAGAAAATATAAACAGTTGCCTAGTTAGACTGTGTTTTAGGCGCAAAGGTAAAGGAGCGTTAGAACCTGTCACTTCTTCTCAATTAACAACATTACTATGTACTTACTGTTGATCATGTGCTGCTCCCCGTCCATCTCCTCTGGATTTACAATCTCTTCTATCTGTCCGTCCACAGTTGTAACCAACCTTCCATCAACTATCTGCCCCTCTATCAACTGTCCCTCCATTCCCTGATCCTGCCCAGTGGTCTGCCCTACCTCCTCAGGTTGCTGCTGTTCATCCCCTGGACCCACGATATCATCAGCCTGTTGTTGTTGTTCTCGTGGTATCTCCTCCTCCCCCATGACAGCAGCCTCAACCTCATGTTCCACCAGCTGTCTGTCTCCCTCCACCAGCTGCCTGTCTCCCTCCTCAGGGGCTGGTATCACTATATCACCCTCCACCTCCTCTTCAATTGACATTACCACCTCAGAGGGAGGTGGTGCCATCTCTACCTGATCACTTGGAGGCGCCATCTCTACCTCAGAGGGAGGCGCCATTTCTACCTCTGTCTGCTGTTCCAAAACTGGCGGCTCACCTTCATCAGACATGATGAGCTAGAAAGAAAAGAGTTGAGGGGTAATTTGAGTGAGGAATAAACAGTTACTATTTTGTAAAAAAGTCATATCAAAAACACAGTAATAAGTTACACAGACCACTACCATAAAGTTCTCAAGCCTTGTATGCGATTAAAGAAGGAGTCACAGTATCTACCCCAGTTGCTAAAATCACAGCCTTCCTAAGGACCTCCATAAAGGGATAGGACACATCGGTGTATCCGAATACAAAATAAAAAACTGGGATTAGACAGGCAGATGCTGCGAGAAGTTGCAAATAAGTACGAGAGTAGAACACAGATAACCGTGAATACGTGAATGTATCACTCGGACTTCGTTTCACCGGTTTTCTTATCTTTTCAAGTAAATCATAGTTCGTTTTCGTCCCAACTAGAGTCCGAAATTTGTGGCCATCAATTGTAAACTTTCGTGTAATCGGGGAAAACTTGCACAGGGACAGTGGTGCGGTTATTGAATGTCCCAATGTATTGACACACCGTATCCTATTATTTGATTCCAAATAAATATCCGTGACAGTGTTAGCTTGGTAAGCTACTGAAGCAGTAAAGGAGACCCAGGGAACTGCAGTGATGCTGAGAAGGAACGGATGGGAGGGGAAGTCTAGGAAGGGTACTCCAACACCCGATACCATTAGAAGGATGTGAGGGGCGGCGGCAGCAGAGAAATGCCAAGCATCGATAACACATCTGGAAGCCATCCACGACCATTTTCCAGACCGTACGACGGCTTTTGAAGGTAGACGAGCAACTTTAGAAACACATCGGATAGATTGGTTCATCATACTGTTAAATCAGGTCATCTCTAAAGAGGGAATGGTTGCAGTAAGTATCACTGTGCAAAGACCAACAGCACCACGCAAGTTGCAATCGTGCCGTCGACTGGGAAACACATCTTTGGTCGCAATTTCAGAACAAAAAGCGTTTAGCTTTCAGGAATAAATTAAGCAAAATAGGATGAGAAAATGAATGACGTCAACAGCTTATGAAGGACGTGGGAAAGGACTTCAGTCTTCACTTTAACGAGACGTTGGCGTATGCTACACGCGCGCGCTAGGGATCTGCAGCGCATGTCAAAACGAGACGCTGAACGGAATCGAAAATTCTAAATTTTTGAGAAAGCAAAAAAATGTTCAAATTTCAGAACTCTGGCCGAGCTGAGTGCAGTGGCGCGCGGCGCGTGCTTGTGTTTGCAGCGTTTAAACATTTTAGTAGCCGCGGCATCTAATTTACTGAAGTTTGCAGCGTAAAAAAAACTCTCCACTAAAAAACTTAAGAAAATTCTCTGATTTCAGATTTCTGAAAAATGAAATTTTTAAAATCTTCAAAATTTTTAGTGTAAAGTCTTGGCCAGAGGCGAAGAAAGCCTGGGTCCAGTGGGTCCGAGACCCACTTTTTCGGCGAAAGAAGAGGAAAAAAAGGAAAAACTAACTAAAAAGTGAAAAAATTAGGCAATTTTTGATAAAAAGTTGCCCAAAATGAAGTTTATAGCGTGCGCGTTAAAATTGAAAATTTGTGGCAGCGGTGGGTCCGGACCCTGGTCGGAGGCCGGGTATCGAGCGCGCGTCTAAACATTTGGAACCAGATTTACTGGGCGTGGCTAGAGCGCGCGGCTCTAAATAGGCGAGTGCGCGGGCATTTTGCTTTGTATGGGTCAGGTATGTTTTGTTGCTAGTTGTTAGTGCGCTGTCAAAATAATCAAATTTTTAGGGTGCGGCGAGTGAGTACTGAGTAGTGAGCAGGATCCCTCGCTGGGTTTTATGAGCATTCTCCATTATACCAAACTCTGAAATGAGATATCTATGCGTTGATATCTCATCTCAGGTGTATATTAAAACAGTTAGTTTTTTGCAGTTAAAATAAAAAGGGAATTAATAAAAACATCAATTCAAAGACTGTCCA
>AVPN01000791.1:0-14077 GCA_000695325.1 Pleurobrachia bachei
ATTCCCTTCTTTGCCTCTCCCCTCTGCGCTGTACTCTCTGATACAGCGCAGGAGGGAGAGGAAAAGAAGGGGGTAGCATACCCATTACCGAAATGGAACTGGATAAAACAATACAATATAGTGTTATATTGAATATGTCCAACGCATACTAGACATAAGACATTAAGACTCGATCAACCTCACTACTGCACAACAATACAGCTCATGCTGTGCTTTAATAGCAAATTGTAATCATGAGTGATCAAAGTTGGATATTGAGAGAAATTCACTGAGAGAACTAGAAATTCATTGATTCACCTTGCACAGAGAATGGCGGCAAAAAAGAAAAGATCAGAAGAGTTACATAAACATATAGCAGTTTTAACACATGACTATATTTCTACATCTGGTAGTAGAAGAGGAACCCATAGGAAGCTCTGTTAACGACACCTTTGTAAAATCCTTTCCCCCGAGGATCCCGGTAAATCGGGGTCCGACTGTATATAGCAGTTTTAACATATGACTATATTTCTACATCTGGTAGTAGAAGAGGAACCCATAGGAAGCTCTGTTAACGACACCTTTGTTGTTAAACAACAGACAACAGTGCTTGACATACCATCTTAGAAGTCACCACACCTGATATATTTTCACGGCGCTGACAAGCGCCCCAGGGCCAATCCCCTCTATCCCATTATAGTCTCTCTCTAACAGCCCTCCTCTCCCAGAGTCTACAGAGCACCGTGAACCCTGAATCTCTCCTCTCTGCCCACCTAATTGATGTGAAGGTCCACGTTGAGAAGATATCAACAACTGTACGTCATGGAACACGTCTAAACCTGGAACTACACATTGATGATGTGGAATTAGCCTACACAAAACGGCCCTTCGACTCTGACCTCTCCCTCCTTATCTCCACGCTAAGTGTGTGTGATCAGACTCGAGAGGTGCAGGATGAGGCTTATATGACTATGAGAAGTTTCCCTGTTACAGACCAGTGGCCGACGGGGGATGCTCTCATCATGGTCCAGGTAAGAAAATGAAATGGGGACTTACCCGCGAAACAATCGTAAAGACGGGTTCAAACATAACAAATAGGGACCTAGGTTACATTGTAACAGTGGGACTCATATAAAACGGGGGAACACATGAATATTGAATTATAATATTAGTCTCCAAGACTTAGGCGGTTTGAAATTTGACTTTGAAGTTTGAACCTATCCGACTAATAATAGAAATATCTCCATTTTTTTAAAGACAAAATAAGGCGGTATAAAAGTTAGAACGGAACTGCGATTTTCCCTAAGAGCTGTGCAAATTGTTTTGCATGTGCCGCGAGTAGTGTAACGATTATAATTACCCCTTACTAAGCTATACCATTATAAACCAAATAAAATGTTATGAAGTGATATAATGGTCGACTAAACAAAGCATTGCAACTTTGCATATATGTTAATAAAGCTGCGAGGGATTTCCCTTTAACCACCGCCGCTATATTTTATGTACTAGCTCATAAGGGGGTTGCGGGTAACTCTCATAATATTATAGAGATCAAAACGTGTGGTCATACTACTCAGCATTTAGACAGTACTAGGCCACAATTCACAAATCACGTGTGCGTAAAGAGAAAGGGGCTGTGTAATATCTAAAGCTGGGATAATTAAACAATAAATTACATGTATCGCTTGAATATATTATTGAGTCTCATGGAGATAACAGTTCATGTGCGTTTATCCAACATTCAACAGACACATGGAACATTGAAACTAAATGTAAAATAACTGTACCCCATTCTAATAGGTGATTGAAACAGGACCCGATTACCCGGTACCCACTCGAACTCTTTCTTCCCGACAAGTTGAGGTGCGAATGAATTATCTCGAGGTACTGCCCCACCATAACACTGTGGCTCAGCTACTAGGATTTACCCGGCGTTTAGCAGCTGCAAGAGAGGAACAGGAGGGAGGGGTTGTGATGGTCACTGAAGAGGGCAAGAAGGAGGATGAATGGGTTTACACGGTCAAGGTAACTATCTTACTATATAATGCGAAAATGGGTGAAACTTGATCCCAACCATGCATGTTTGGTGGTCCCTAAATCGTCGTCATCAAGATCAGATCACATCACACAACATGCATGATTAGATTACCACACTGAGGATCAGATCACCCCACCCATGATCAGATCACCCCACTGAGTATCAGATCCCAGATTTCACCCAGTAGTCCACTGTGCGTGATGAGATCCTCATACAGAGTAGAAAATTGGCGAATACAGAGAGAGACACAGCAATACAAGACAGACAGAGACAGAGAGAATGAGCGACGGGCCCGGCCCTTTTCGGCCGAAGGCCGAATTACATTGACTAGTGTGGCTCAGCTACTACGATTTACCCGGCGTTTAGCGGCCGCAAGAGAGGAATAGGAGGGAGGAGTCGTGATGATAACTGAGGAGGGAAAGAGGGACGATGAATGGGTTTACACGGTCAAGGGAACTATAGTAACTATTTACTATGGTAACTGTGGTAACTATGTTAACTAGGCACGATGAGAATAAATTAGAGTAATTCAGCCTGGATATGTAAATTGTAAAGCAGCCAATTAACGATCGGGCGAAAAATTCAAAAGCTACCAATTGTCGGTGATACTACCAAATGCGGATAGTATGTACGTTTCCGTGGAATAGCAGTTAATTATGCTTGCTGGTATAAAACGTAGTTCCATTTCTCTCTCTTTATCTCTCTCTCACTTTCTCCCTCTCTTGGATCACTGGTCATAATCAATGATTAGGTAATCACCATGATTATTAATCATGGTGATTACCTAAACTTTCACTGTCGTAGTAAGGAGAACTAGAGAAATATGCTATCGGGGTGGTAACGAGTTAACTGATTTTTAGTTCTAGACCACGTATATGTTATACACGTGCTCTCTTTCTCTTATTCCATCTCTCATTCCCTCTCTTATTCCCTGTCCCATTTCCTCTCTCATTCCCTCTCTCAATTCCTCATTCACTCCGTATCTATCCCGATCCCCCCTCTATCTATTTCCCCTCTCTCTCCCCACCAGGT
The DNA here is from genome assembly GCA_000695325.1 of Pleurobrachia bachei. NCBI lineage: Eukaryota > Metazoa > Ctenophora > Tentaculata > Cydippida > Pleurobrachiidae > Pleurobrachia > Pleurobrachia bachei. Next base: position 3,050 of record AVPN01000791.1, read on the forward strand.
CAGTATAGAGCAGATATCACTGGGTCTACTTGACACAAGAACAGCTGGAGCTAGGATCGGTTCAGCATCAATGCTCGGTGTCACACTTGCCCGGGCTAAAGACAAGTTAGAGTTTTCTGTTGCTAGGATCGAGCTCAGAGAAACGGATGGAGAGAGGTGTATTCTGGAAATGGGAGAAATGTATGTGTGATAACTGATAATATATTCTAGAACTATCTATTCTGACAATATATATTGTCCTCACCTGTTATACCAATCATAACGCAACATGACCACCAAATCATGTGGTTCTTGTCACAATTTCTTTGTTCCTAACCACACCCAACATTTCAGAGAAAAAGAAGAAGCACTGGACGTCTCCTCCCTAGATACCTCCACAACAACATCAATATCAGTTACCATGGGAACACTTCGTTACCATCACTCCCCAGATCTAGTATCTAGTGTGGTTGCCAGTGGTAACAGTCTCCTCGTTCTAGTTGAGGAGCAACTATCTCAAATATCATCCAAAGCAACTGAAGCTGCCTCACGGGCACTAAACTACAAAACTGTTGAGTTTACGATTGCTGCTCGGAGCCCGGTGGTGGCACTTCCACGGTGTCCAAACAGCGAGCAGAGGCTAGAGGGACATTTAGGGAACGTGACTGTTAGAGGGAGGAGTACGAGGGAGGGTGGTGGAAGACAAAATAAGGCGGTATAAAAGTTAGAACGGAACTGCGATTTTCCCTAAGAGCTGTGCAAATTGTTTTGCATGTGCCGCGAGTAGTGTAACGATTATAATTACCCCTTACTAAGCTATACCATTATAAACCAAATAAAATGTTATGAAGTGATATAATGGTCGACTAAACAAAGCATTGCAACTTTGCATATAATATGTTAATAAAGCTGCGAGGGATTTCCCTTTAACCACCGCCGCTATATTTTATGTACTAGCTCATAAGGGGGTTGCGGGTAACTCTCATAATATTATAGAGATCAAAACGTGTGGTCATACTACTCAGCATTTAGACAGTACTAGGCCACAATTCACAAATCACGTGTGCGTAAAGAGAAAGGGGCTGTGTAATATCTAAAGCTGGGATAATTAAACAATAAATTACATGTATCGCTTGAATATATTATTGAGTCTCATGGAGATAACAGTTCATGTGCGTTTATCCAACATTCAACAGACACATGGAACATTGAAACTAAATGTAAAATAACTGTACCCCATTCTAATAGGTGATTGAAACAGGACCCGATTACCCGGTACCCACTCGAACTCTTTCTTCCCGACAAGTTGAGGTGCGAATGAATTATCTCGAGGTACTGGGGGTGGTATTGTGACACCGAGTCGATGATCCTAAATGGGCCGCAAATCGAGCTGCAAGAGAGGAACAGGAGGGAGGGGTTGTGATGGTCACTGAAGAGGGCAAGAAGGAGGATGAATGGGTTTACACGGTCAAGGTAACTATGGTTACTAAAGGTAGCTAGGAACGACGAGATTAAAGTAGAGTATTTCAGTCTGAAAATATGTAAATTGTAAAGCGGCTAATTAACGATCGGGCGAAAAGTTCTAAATCTACCAATGGTCGGCGATACTACCGAATGCGAATAGTGTATTATATGCGTTTCCGTAGAATAGTACCTAGTTAATTATGCTTGCTGGTATAAAACGCACTCTCTCATTTTCCCTTTCCTCATTCTCTCGGTTTCTATCTCTCTCTAGCTCTCTCCCCCACCAGGTCAGTATAGAGCAGATATCACTGGGACTCCTTGACACAAGAACAGCTGGAGCTAGAATCGGTTCAGCATCAATGCTCGGTGTCACACTTGCCCGGGCTAAAGACAAGTTAGAGTTTTCTGTTGCTAGGATCGAGCTCAGGGAAACAGATGGGGAACGATGTATTCTGGAAATGGGAGAAATGTATGTGTGATAATATGTTCTAGAAGTATCTTTTCTGCCAATTTATTGTTCCCACCTGTTATGCCCGACCAATCATAACGCAACATGACCACCAAATCATGTGGTTCTTGTCAAAATTTCATTGTTCCATACCCCGCCCTATTTTTCAGAGAAAAGGAAGAAGCACTGGATGTCTCCTCCCTAGATACCTCCACAACAACATCAATATCAGTTACCATGGGAACACTTCGTTACCATCACTCCCCAGATCTAGTATCTAGTGTGGTTGCCAGTGGTAACAGTCTCCTAGTCCTTGTAGAGGAACAACTATCTCAAATCTCATCCAAAGCAACTGAAGCGGCATCAAGAGCACTAAACTACAAAACTGTCGAATTTACGATTGCCGCTCGAAGCCCGGTAGTGGCACTTCCACGGTGTCCAAACAGCGAACAGAGACTAGAGGGGCATTTAGGGAATGTGACTGTGAGAGGAAGGAGCACGAGGGAGGGTGGAGGAAGTGTAAAGGTTGAAGTTGTGCAGATACATCTGTATGCGGTCAGGGGAAGTGGGGAGGGGGACACGTTGCCTATACTACACAATACTGATCTACTGATAGATGTAACTGCAGAAACGGTGAGTAAATTAATGTTAGAATCTCTAGAGATGTGCGCACACACTGAGAGCAATATTCAACCCTGAAAAAGAAAGCAATTGACCATGCTTGTTAGGCGTAGAGATCAAGCGGGTCACGCATAAAGAGCACTTTAATTTAAAGTACCGCACTGATATTTGGTCAGCGAGGTTTAACAAACAATTTTCGATACATTCTGTAAACTAAAGGAAAGAGCATATAAAAGTGATACATTAGAGTACATATTATATAGTAACGGGTGGCAACTAAAAATTGTCACAAAATTAAAACGGCTGTAGATTTTTTCCTTTTGAGATAGAGCTTCGGACCAGTGATAGAACGATTCTTTAGACAATTTTGAATCAGAATAATACATCTTCAAAGAATAAAAAGTTTGTTTTCAGTGCGTTATCGCATCATTTCCTCTTGCCCCGCCAATACACAAAGTACGAGAAATATCACACTTTTCTAACGACTCTAGCGCCTGTTCTGTTTGAGATACAGTTACGGGACAGTGATAGAATGATTTTTCAATTTTGAACGAAATTAACTCTGTTTCAAACTTCATAAATCTCAATTTCTTGATCAGAATCTTCTGTAACAAAGCGTTGTTTACAGGTAATTTGAGAAATCGCCATTTCGGCAATCTTTCGAAACATGATTTCCGTGGAAGCCCAATTTCCCGATGAGCTAAAACATTCAATTATTTTGGTCATGGCATGTACAACCAAACTTCCAATTCTGTCTAATCGGGAAGGTGGTTTCTGATAGCATAGAAATTTCAAATCTCCGTACTTCTTGTACTGGCGGGGCAAGAGAAAACGATGCGATAACGCCGTGAAAATGAACAGTTTATTCTTTGAAGATATTGTATTATTCTGATCCGTGGTAAGGATTGGTAACGAAGTAACCCCTTGCCAGCGCGCGGGAAGGTCGCCCGGCGACCTGAGCTAGGGTCTCTCTAAACAGAGTGTGAGGTGTCTACGATACCAATGGTAAGGACAAGTCAGCACGTAAACGATAGACACATATTCTAGACATGTGGGTACAATTAACTACTTTATATTTCTACTCTGTAACTACTATACTGCTACTCATGCTAGACTGGCTGGGCTGGAATAAAACAGACGTGGTGAAATATATATGAGGGCTGACTGGTATTTTGGTTTAGACTAAATTAAAATATCTGGATTTCACGAGACATTCCATTATTTTCATCCCAACTCAATTTCACTCCCCGTAATTCCATAAAGACCTAAATGCCACATCTACTCCTATGATATTAGGCTGTCCAGTATTGATTGTCGTTGGGCTTTTATCGAAAAATGGTTTGAGAAAGAACAAAATGGACTTCACTACTGTTTTTCTCACGCAATTTTAGATCGGAATATGATGCCTGATATGGGTATATGGTTGTTCTCGGTTCCAACCAGGCTGTTTCCTCTACCCCACTCTTGTTGCTGCTGCACGGGGTTACCAATGTTTTTTCGAGATTTCCCATATGCAGCAGCAACAAGAGTGGGGTAGAGAAAATAGCCTGGTGGGGACTGAGAACAGCCATATACCAATACCAGGCATCTTATTCCAATCCAAAATTGCGTGAGAAAAACGGTGGTGAAGTCCATTTTGCTCTATCTCAAACCATTTTCCCATAAAAGCCCAACGACAATCAATACTGGACAGCCTAATATAATGTTACATTTGCTATTTTGGGACTCCTCAGTCCTCTATCTATTACTTGGTACGAGCTAACGAGAAAGAACAATTCATTAACCCTTATAAAATGTTTCAGACGAGTCTGGAAGTAAAGGCAAGGATACCCCAGGGCATTCAGGTTACCCTTTCCAAGCTTCTCTACGAGCAGATCATTGAAACGACACGGTAAATAACGGAAGCTACGAGTTCTGCTTTTGAGAGAAAGGAGAGCAAGTTTGAAAGTTTAGAGAGCTGCATTGATTATTATTCACTATTTGAGATGATGATGATATACGTCAAGAACAGATTATCATTAATCTTAACTGATTAGAAATGTCATGCGTAATGTTATTGTCAGGCCAGGAATGTAATAGAGAGTATAGGCACTCGATATTACTACAATTGACTTGACTTATAGTACTCGATATTATTGCAGGAGTAGTAGCCTCTATCGTTACCATTGTTCTTTCAATTCAATTATTTAGGAAATTCAATACTACTTACCACTACTACTGAAGGTAATACTATTTAACACTTCTTACTATTACAGGTACGCTACGTATTTCAAAGCACCAAAACACAGGATGAGAACTCTTTCACTAAATCGTGGGGAGGAAGCAGCAGTGACTAAGAAATCAAAACGTGGGTTATCATTTTGTACCAAAACATAAAGGCATATCATATGCATAATAAGTTACTACTGTTTTGTCTAATCTTCATACGTCAATAAACAACCAGTTTTCTCTAACGTAAGAGAGATAGAAATCACGTGATTAAATTTGATAAGTTGTGTAGTAAACTTATAACAAATAGACCTTTAATGTAATGTTAAGTGGGACAACATTATGTATTACAGTCACCTTGTGTATAACCCCATCCCCACACCCTCTACAGGTGTAGAGTGGGAGTTTACTCTGCCCTCCGTTTTGGTCCTACTACAGGGTGATCTACTAGACAAAACGAAACCCGAACTAGCGGAGATATGGCTGGAGAGATTCTCTGTCTCCGGACTAAAGTAAGTTTTAAATAAATGTCAAGATGTGACTTCTTCAGAACTAGATGTAGGTTTTAACCAACTTATACCTTAGTTAGGGACGTTAAAGTTTACCTAGTTTCTGTGTTTCGCGCACCCGCCCGCGAATAAATGTAAAGAAGGGTTAGAACATAACAAGTTAAAGTTTGTGACAAGCTAATTCCAATCTGTCTCAGAGAAAAGAAGCTACAAGATATCTTCGTGACACTAGAGAAAGTCGACGTGATTGACAAGCTTGTCAAGAAGGATAGTCCTGCTCGGCACCTGTTTAAAAGCCGTCACAAGGACCGCCTACCTCCGACAACAGAGTATTTTACTCCGAAGAAATCGAGAGCAGGTATGTGTCGATACCAGGGATATGTCTTACAAATCAGGACGTGGTATATCTCATCTCGTTAGATGTCCATGCAAATATAGTTAACTTATCACAGTGGCAAGTTAACTCTATTTGTCACTCGACAGTCGACAGTAGATATATGTGATATTTGATTATCACGGTTATCTCACTGTGGGGGAGCTGATAAATCATGCATTCCAAAATATCTTTGTGTAGAGGGTATTACTCAGACATCAGCTGAGTCTGATGTGAGTGTGACTTTAGAATTGGAACAACCCCAAAATCCCCAGAGTCCAAAGGAGCCTAAATTAGTACGGCGCGCAGACACAAAACTAACAAAACCACAAATGCGCGCGATGTTAGCACTTGTTCCACGACCGATCCTCCCCCGTCTAGGAAGTCTCGCAGCACAGGGACAAGGAGGTGGGATTGTTCCTTCACCTCACAAGAAAGGGAGCAACATGGAGGCCCTTGTCAGTATCAGGATATCTGATTATCTACCGGAACTGGAGGTTAGCTATTTGATACGTTACATCTTGTAATACACATACATCTTGTAATACACATACGGTGTAAACAAAGTCGTCAACGAGCATGCTAAACGTATCTTTCTCTTACATTCTATCTCTCAGTTCTCTCCCTCAGCCCTTTCTTTCTCTAACTATCTCATTCTCCCTCGCAGGAAGAAGGAAAGATAGCAGTGGTGGATTTAAACTGTGTAGATATGAACATAAACCCACAGACACTAGCTATGCTCCTTGACTTTCTGAAGATTTCACCCGGTGCTAGCTCTGACCGGGTGGTTAGAGGGAAACAAGCAGTGAACGATTTCCTAAACGAAATGGGTGATTCGACCAAAATTGCTGCTGCAGAGGTAATCATATTTTGATAAAATTTCCATGGAAACCGCTCTCATCAAATCAATGGGTTAATTCTTATTTCCTCTCTAGAGCACCCCAGAAGAGAACCACGGTCGAAGAATACTATTCCAAGTTAAAGAGTGGAATGTAACCCTTCACAAAAAGAACTACCCTTTGGCCCTTTTCCGGATAGAAGAAGTGACCCTTCACCTCAGCTCTCATCCTCAATATATCGACTGTCAGGGTCGCATGGGCAACCTGAGTATCCACGATCAGTCCCCCACTGCGGGCCTCTACAGAGAGAAATTCACGATCCTCGGGCAGGAGGCCTTGCAGTTTGAGCTGAGAAAGTACAAAGCTGAGGATAAGAACTTGGAAAGAAGTTGTGACTCCACACTACAGTTACATCTCAGTTCTATTCGTTATGTTCACACGAAACGGTTCCTGGCGGAGACACTGGCGTTCTTGGACCATTTCATGACACTGGACACTTCACTTCAGGTAAAAACCTGTTATTTTATGTTGTAAGCCTTTTGACAAAAGGGCAGGAAACAGGGTCGAGCAAGGTAAATAAATACTGAATTCAGGTATTACTAGGGTGGTCGATCGAGGGGCCGGGATGACCTATGAAATAAAATGCAGTGATAAACTTGGAATATCTCATACGCACACACACACACTGACTGTTTTATAATACTCCCACCTCCGCAACAGGCGAACAGGACAGGTACAGTGACTGGCCAATACCAAGTGCTCCCCCGACACGGACACAGACTAAAGCTGGATGTACATATGAGCAGCCCCGTAGTGGTACTTCCAGTGGCGGCTACCAGTGCACATGTGATAGTGGGATACCCGGGAAATATTGAGGTCTCAAACATTTTCAGGTACACGTCATGGCCCTTCTGGTGCATCGTGCAGGTACACTGTCAGAGCATTGTCCTGACTATCATGGGTACACATCTTTAGAGTGACAATTTTACATTTCGGAGATGGGAATTTGCTTTTTACGTCTAATAATCTTGAACAAGATAAACATCGATATTCGATAGAACGGTACTACCTACTGAATCAACAAATTGACAATCTACCAATCATCTCCATTTAGATTTGCAACAGAATCAGAGACTAAGGAAAGTACCCAGGAATCAGGAAGAGAACTAGACAGTTTCCCCTGTTTGTTGGACTGCCTCTCAGTGACACTCCGCGAAATGGATGTGATCTCAGGAGAATGGCAGGGAGATGAGGGAGAGCTGTTAAATGCAACTACCCTACTACCCCGGAAATGTACCCTTGATTTGACTGTGCGGAGGAACCTTGATAGCACCTTCAATCATAGCTCCCCTAATATATGTGTTAGGGGCTCACTCAGTGCTACATCATTCAGGTAATGATCTAGATGCATGCTAACCATATCAGCTGATCTTATAGCTACACTGTAGTCTTCATTTGCTCGATTGTTGGAGCTTTGATCAATCTTTTTGACCCCTTTTTCCAACGCAGGATATGTGAGCATGATCTAGGCAAGGTAAAGGGATTCCTAGCGTACAACCTGGGTGAGGACTTTGGAGAGTTTGTCATATCCCGGGAACACATCACTGAGGCCGTCAATGTTCACAAGTTAGTACAACCAATTCTGAGTGGAATCGAAATGGGGCACCGCGTACAAACTAGACAATGTACTATGTAGATAACTGTGATTTTAGCCAGGATCACTCAAACTTACTACTAATCGAACTAATTAACTTAAACGTTCCCCAGGCTAGACCTAGATGGCCAAAGGTGCTGGTTGGATATTGACATAGCCCTGGATTTAGACAAACGAGCTAATACACCAAGAATCAGACCATTCTCTCGCTAAATTCGATCTGACCCAGTCGATATTGGGCTTCCAGACCTACTCTAACAAACATAGTGTTGTCAAGTTAACCTCACGAAGAATGACATTGCAAGATACAAGACCAGCGAGCGGCAATGCTTTCCCCCTTGTGCTGACCGAACAGTAAGTACTGTTTTTTTTATGCAGAATGGCTGTTCGTAGCTGAGTTGTTTTAATCGGCCCCTAATGGCATTATATTTTCAACTGCTCCCTAGTCCCTACTGTAGGACGCGGACGTATGTTGCTGCTAAACCGCTTTACTCACAAACAAAACCAACTTATTCCCCACCATAATCAGGGAGACAGGAGAACCGACGTCATTGCAAGTGGAGGTGAACATGCGAAATACTCCGGAGAAACGGTTCTGGAATTTCGTATTGAACAGTGTTAGAGTTAATGGGATAATTGATTTCCTACTCTTGGTGAAGATTTTTGTCACCGGGGAGGTATAAAAATAGCTTCTCTCTAGAGTCTAGACCATTATAAATCCGGTTGTCAGACATGATTCCTTTAAAATCGTTTATAGACCTAGAACTCACTATAGAACATACTATAACTCACTAACTTCCAGAATTAAAAACAGTACCTCAGTATGAAGTTAATTAATTCCTTCCTCTAGACCTTCATGAAACCTATTGGTTGACATGATTCCTAAGTCCGTCGTTTATAGACCTAGAACCCACTAGAACATACTGGAACTCACTATAAACGTACTTTCAGGATTAAACTTAAAGTGAGAGAGAACAGCCCCGATTTTGATGAAACTTGGTCAGAATAGTTTTTGGTGTCTAATTTAAACAATTTTTAGTGCTCAAATCCTAAATTTAGGATTTTTAGGTTTTTAAGGTTTTTTGGCTTTTACGGGTTTCAGGAACGTCCTAGAACAAAATGAATAGAACCATCTTTCTCGGCGTTCAATTCTGCATCGATTATAGTGGTTAAAAACCTTCATATGACGTAAGGTTCAGAAGTTAGCTAGAAAAGCCCAAACGGGTACATGTTTTAGGGTGGGGTTTTTCGGCTTTTATGGGTTTCAGGAACGTCCTAGAACAAAATGAATGAAAGCATCTTTCTCGGCGTTATTTTCTGCATCGATTATAGTGGTTACAAACCTTCATATGACGTTTAAGGTTCAGAAGAACCTTACCACATGTTATAACCAAACGGGTATGCTTCATTCAGTTAGGTTTTTTAGGTTTCATTCGTTACACAGACATAGCATGCAGATCAAAATGGTTTTCACTAAAATGATTTCCTTATCAATACGCGTCGTTTGACACCCTTATAACATGGTGTTCTGACACTAGGTTCACCCGTTAGCCTAAAACATGTACCCGCTGCTAAAACATGTACCCGTTGGGGACTTTTCGAGTTAACTTCTGAACCTTACGTCATAGAAAGGTTTTTAACCACAATAATCGATGCAGAATTTAACGCCGAGAAAGATGGTTCTATTCATTTTGTTCTAGGACGTTTCTGAAACCCATAAAAGTTTTTTTCACTTCTAATTAGACACCAAAGACTATTCTGACCAAGTTTCATTCAAAATCGGGGCTGTTCTCTCTCACTTTAAAACCTCTTACAAACATTACCTTTCTCTCAGGTTTCTTCCCCGGAGTTGTTACTGCGAAATGAGGCGGTAACGGTAAGAGCGGGAGAGGCTGGAATTGCTAACCATACACCCCTCAAGCCTGAAGATACACGTGCAATAGAAATACACGTCTCTGTGATTAATATTGACTTTGGTATGTTGTCAGCTCTTTTTTTCATTTTGGGTGATATCCAAACCCATCATATTCATACAAAGGATAATTCAGGAGATTTGATACATAACATTTTACAACATGCACAAAAAAGTTCTCATTCAACTTACAACCCTCCCCTCCCAGTTCTCCCGGAGTGTGCAACGAACTCAAACAGTCAGGCGGTTGTCCTTCAACTCACCTCCCTCTCAACCCTCCGTAAACAACACTCCAATCCCCCTGATCTCAGTGTGGACCTACAAAACCTGGAGATGTTTTCATGTACCCTTGGTTGTGAGGGTACAGCTCTCTCCATCCTTAATGTAGTGGGACCCGCCGCTGTGGAGTTGAGACACCATGAGCGTCCAGGGGGGTCGGATAGAGGTGCTCTGAGAGCTGCAGAGGAGATATCTGTACTAGATGTTCAGTTGGATAATGTGGTTACCAAGTTAAGTTACCAAGACGCGGTGTTGTTTTGGAATATCTTGGATTCTGTGAGAAGACAGAGTATGGAGACCATGTCACGGCAAGAAGGGGAGGGTGGGGAGAAGGGTGATGGTCGGGAGGGTGGAGGTAGAGCACTAGCAGGGATTGAGGTGAAGTGCAGGGAGGTAACTCTAACAGTTATTGATGACTACGGGGATAGGGATGTCCCACTGTTGAGGTTGTCTCTCATGACACCTCATCTGTGGCTCGCTACTAACAAACAGATATCAAGCTGTACTCAAACACTCCTTATTGACTACTACAACTCGTAAGTCTATCGTTTGTATACAAGGTGGGCCACGGATTCTTAGTAAGGGTTAGCGAGCTGTGCCGTCAAAACGGTGATAGCTGTGAAAATAAAAATTATGGGAGCAATCTGGATCAATTTCTTGGTAACTTTTTCCATAATTTTTTTTCAAAAATTTGAAAATTCATTTTTCATTCCTGCATTCATTTCTCGTTCATTCATGATGT
>AVPN01000791.1:25647-36738 GCA_000695325.1 Pleurobrachia bachei
GTACCGGTTGAGACTGGGTTTAAAATCATTGAAAAAGTTGCTGCATTTCACGCCGTAATGTATGCCCTAAAAGGAGAGCTATCCGCCCCCGAATGGGATGAATTGAAAAATGACCACTTTACGCCACGTGTCGAGGCCCAGCAATTCTTCAAACTAAGTAATAGTCTCATGGTATTCATGGGCGTAGCTACAATCAAGGCATTGCTTAGTGGAGACCCGATCGCAAAAGAAAAGTTTGGTGACCTCATGGGGGATGCCGAGCGACTGATTACGGTGTTCAAGAAACTTGGAGAGGAACATTCCGACCCGCTGGCTAGAGTTGCAGCGTTGGAAACTCCCCCTGATCGGTGCTCTTTAGTTCACGGCGACTGCCACACCCTGAACATTGCTATCAAAGGTGATGAGGTCATGTTATACGATCTGCAGCTCATGCACGAGGGAAACTCAATCAAGGATTACGTCCAGGTGCTGTCTACTCTTTTCAGACCTGCAGAAAGACCCGAAATCCAGGATAGTGCTGACCAGGTTTACTATGCTGCTTTCTCTAAAACCCTGGAATCCTTTGATAACGTCAAAGACCCTTATGGTTCCGTGGAGGCTTTAGCTGAAGAGCGGAGGTCTGAATAGCTAGAAGTGGAATGTATGTCGAACGTGTAGCTGCGACGTTGCTCTATCTTGGTTACTAAGGCTGACAACGCAATTGATGTGTTCCGTGCTACCGCGGAGAAGGCCGTACCATTCATGATGGCAGGAGATTATACTGGGTTTTGGGAGTGGATGGTGACTCTTGGGCGTACCCTACTTTAGTTCCAGCGGTAGCAGTTGTAAGGTGTAGAGGACCTTTACTAATGGGTGTTACACTGAATGGGGACTGGAGGGATTTCCTCTGGACCACCAGCTTCCTTGGTAACGAAGTTACACGAAACGTACCAAAAGAAGGCCGTGTGTCTTTGATACCAAGAAGTTTCCAGGATAAAATAAGACTTATTTAGCTTGTAGAACTTTAAAAAAATATGTAGTGTGTTAGTTGTAGTTATATCATTTATCAGTGCATTTTTTGAGAGCTTTTTATGTTTATACAGGTTTATACGAATTTTGATTTCATTTGCATATTTTTATTTACTTTAGCAGTTTAGTATCTTTATCAAATGTAAATCCAATAAAGTAAACGCTGTTTAATTCTCCCGAACTTAAAATAAATAATAGTTACCTCCCTCGTTAATATCTAGTGTACTAGTAGAGTTATTGTTACTTCACACGGTAAGCTAATGCCTGAATCAATGTTTGTGTTGTCTGCTTGCTGCTTTGCTACGTTCATACAGTGCTACGTTCACATAACATATTCTTATACAGTGTTGTTATGAGTGGTTCCTCGGGCCTTGACCCATACTATGTTGCTTGAATTGTAGGCCCATCGGGCCAATACATAAAAAATTAGACATCATTTAATTTGTATCTTCCTCAAATTGAGGTGGTAGTTGGTACCACTTCGTTAATAGATCTATCTTTTTAGCGGATCGACTAACCGGCCAGATGTCACCTCAACCTGCGATGGTCCAGATATTTCCCGACAATGTGGAACTGTCAAAACGGCTCTGTTCCTTTGTCTATGACAGGTTCGTCGAGTCCTGCGAGAGATTATCAAGCTATCTTTTGTTCATATAAACCCTCCTTGGCGGCCCCCTTCCCCCTCTAGCACTGAACAAGACCCAAGTTCTTTTTGTTCATGAATTAATTCCTGACCGCAATCCAAGTTTGTTGGGGGGGGTTTGTTGTCTGTTGAAATTCTGAACTTATTTCAAGGTACAAAGAAGCTGTGGAAAATAGAGGTTCATTCCACGTTGCAGTTAGTGGTGGGAGCCTGCCCAAGTTTCTGAAAGGTCTGAGTAAGCGTGCCGATATCGATTGGACGCAGTGGTGGGTGTACTTTTGTGATGAGCGGTATGTAAGTAATGATGATCCGGATAGCAACTACGGGGCTCTTTCTAACTTTCTACTCGGAGAGGTGAGATGTTTCCTATTTTACCCCAATTTACCGGCCCCGATGTACCGGGCACCTCAATTTACCGGGAAACCCCTTTCCCCCAAGCATCCTGCTAAATCGGAGTCCGACTCCATTTACAACTTTGTAAATACAAACTTAGTATTTGAGGAAATCATAAACATCACAATAAGTCCAAAGCTATGGCCTAACCGTCTAAGATTTCTAATTAAGATCGTTTCCTGTTGAACATGCCGCTAAGGAATACGAGAGTGAGATGAAGAAACGACTTCCTTCTCTCAGACTTGATCTGGCCTTGTGTGGAATGGGGCCTGATGGTCACACCTGCTCTTTATTTCCTGGACACCCCCTCCTAGAGGAGAGGGATCTGTTAATTGCACCAATTACAGATTCACCTAAACCCCCCTCATCGCGTATCACTATGACATATCCCCTTCTGGCAAAATCCCGGAATATCGTGTTTGTAGTTACAGGTAATTATGTGTTACATTCTTGTTCACCTCAATGTATTTCAAATACACCTGTTTCAGTCCAAAGATTATAATTTAAAATCTCATCTTTAGGAGCTTCGAAAGTAGAAAAAGTTGTTGAATCGTTGTGTGATGATCCCAAGACACCGGCTGGTAAAGTGAAGACTGATGAGGGCACCCTGTTCTGGTTCCTTGATTCTGATGCTGCAGCAGGCCTCTCAGATAGACCCATCAGTCAGATGTGTTAGACGGTTAATGTCATCAGTCAGATGTGTTAGAAGGACGGCTAGTTTTATGTTTTTTGATTTCGGGAGTGGTTAGATAAAATATTGTATATCCGGTTCATAATTGGAGCGTGTTTTTGTCAACAAAAATATCAGTGGTTCGTTTTATCATTTTATTTTTTGTAGCTTTTTAGGTTTTTGTGATATTTTATCTGTAAATGTTTTGAAGTCTAGAGAGATATATTTCCCCGCAAAATCCTTTTTTATCTTGATATTTGAACCCCCCCCCCTGATTTAATTCCTGACCGCACTCTAACTTTGTTGTCTGTTGAAATTCTAAACTCATTATATATTCCAAGGTACAAAGAAGCTGTGGAAAATAGAGGTTCATTCCACGTTGCAGTTAGTGGTGGGAGCCTGCCCAAGTTTCTGAAAGGTCTGAGTAAGCGTGCCGATATCGATTGGACGCAGTGGTGGGTGTACTTTTGTGATGAGCGGTATGTAAGTAATGATGATCCGGATAGCAACTACGGGGCTCTTTCTAACTTTCTACTCGGAGAGGTGAGATGTTTTCTATACTTCATACTGCAGTCAGACCCCAATTTGCCGGCCCCGGTTATTTACCCCCGGGCATCCTGCTAAATCGGAGTCCGACTCCATTTACCACTTTGTAAATACAAACTTAGTATTTAATTTGAGGAAATCATAAACACGTGTTATTCAGGTTTCGATACCGGATTGGCAGATTCTAAAGATTAATTCTTCGTTTCCTGTTGAACATGCCGCTAAGGAATACGAGAGTGAGATGAAGAAACGACTTCCTTCTCTCAGACTTGATCTGGCCTTGTGTGGAATGGGGCCTGACGGTCACACCTGCTCCTTATTTCCTGGACACCCCCTCCTAGAGGAGAGGGATCTGTTAATTGCACCAATTACAGATTCACCTAAACCCCCCTCATCGCGTATCACTATGACATATCCCCTTCTGGCAAAATCCCGGAATATCGTGTTTGTAGTTACAGGTAATTATGTGTTACATTCTTGTTCACCTCAATGTATTTCAAATACACCTGTTTCAGTCCAAAGATTATAATTTAAAATCTCATCTTTAGGAGCTTCGAAAGTAGAAAAAGTTGTTGAATCGTTGTGTGATGATCCCAAGACACCGGCTGGTAAAGTTAAGACTGATGAGGGCACCCTGTTCTGGTTTCTTGATTCTGATGCTGCAGCGGGTCTCTCAGATAGGCCCATCAGTCAGATGTGTTAGACAGCCAATGTCATTAGCCAGATGTGTTAGAAGGACAGCTAGTTTTATGTTTTTTGATTTCGGATGTGGTTAGATACAATATTATATCGGGTTGATACACCTATAATTGGAGTGTGTTTTGTCAACGAAAATATAAGTGGATCATTTTATCATTTTATTTTTGTAGCTTTTTAGGTTTTTGTGATATTTTATCTGTAAATGTTTTGAAGTCTAGAGAAATATATTTCCCCGCAAATTCCTTTTTTATCTTGATATTTGAACTCCCCCAACCCCCAGGCCCTCGTTTTAATACAAACACCCATTAATTTCAGTATAATATGGAAGTAATTGATTCCCTACTGAGGACCCAACTTGATGTCACTGACCTGTCATCATTAGACTCCGTCATTACCTCCATCAACTCCCAATTATCCGTCCTAGCTGCTGAAATCACAACAGAATCACAATGTGATGAGGGGGTAATGGAGGAGACGAATGGGGTCTATCGAGAACTCAACTCCTTCCTTACCGAGGTTTCAGAGCTACAAGATCACGTATCACGTGACTTGGAGATCCCAATTGTGAGCACAGAGGACACTCAGAAAGCCCTGATGAACAGTATGCTGCAGAGTGAGTCAATGATAGCTACCCTGCAGCAAGTGTGTCGTGTCCACGAGATACTGGAGAATAGTAGTGAGTGTGGGGATTTGTTGTCCGAGGCGGTCCAGAACTTCCTCCGGCTCCCCTCCCAGTCCCTCTACACACAACCCCCAGTCCATTCTGATGTGTTGGCTGACCTCCAAGAGAGAATTCAAGATCGGGTGAAGGGGATTGTGGAGGAAGTGAAGGAGTGGGGAGGTTGTATGGAGGGGGAGTGTCTCACTTGGCCAGCTGGAACTACGAAAGAGAAGTTCACTAATAATATCGCGGTACTGGAGGTAGTGAAATGGGGAGAGATAACAAGGATAGCTAAACAGTTATCTAGTGATATTTACAAGAGCCTTCTTGCACCGTGTATCCTAGTCGGAAAAACGGTAGCAGTGAGCCCTGGAAAAGCTTTTACTCAGTCAGCCGGTAAACAGCGTTATGGGTATTTGTCTGGGTTTGGGATGTTATTCAAAACTCTGGACTCGGAACTTCTACCCACTCAGCACACCTTCAGAAACACATTTTGGTCGGATATTCTTGAACAGCTGATCACTTCCTTGAAGTCTGATGCCATCCTGCCTGCTCTACCCAGTGAGATATCTGATCTAAACAAATTCAAAAACACAACCGTACTCCCATTCCTAAATTTCGAGGATCAGCTCAGGGAGATTCACCCAGAATACTCCCCACAACTAGCACCATACCTCGCCGATCACCATACCTTATTCGCTGAAAAGTACAAAGATTCCTGTTACACAGCCGGGAGGGACATTCTTCTCTCTGATCCGGTACCCAGTACCACCGTCAGCAAGGTCCTACCTTTGAGGCAGAGATGTGAGCCCCCTGCCCCTCCCTCCGACCCTTGTTCTCCCCTCACCCTATCCTACCCAGAACAAGAGAGTTCTCTCCTTCTCGGTGAGATGCCCATCTCAAACAGAGTTGTACAGCTAATGGAGTTGATTGGTAGGATTCTGAAGGAGGCGTCCCAGAGTGAACTAAGTGGTGCCGCTAAGGAGGTTCTAGTGAGCTCCGCAACTACTCTCGCTCGGTTGTTCACCATGGAGTGCTTCAGGAAATTTGACCCTGACGAATCTCCAGCCAGTGTTGCTCGGTATTTCTGTGACACGTGGTACTTGTACCACGAGCTACTCTGGACGACAAATGAGCACAAGCACGGCCTACCACCACAGGCCTACCAACAATCCCTCTCAGTTTCTATGGAACTAAGGAAGAGCGGTGGGACGATGTTGCAGCAGTGCTACACAACACTTCACCAGAAGATTGGCAATCTATTCCGGCAAACTCGGGGTCTAGATGGACAAGGGAAGGAGAACCACGGAGAAGTCATTGAGATGGTGTTTGTACAGATCATAGCGCTGATTCACGAGTATGGTGCCGCTTGGAAGAGGTGGCTACCTACCTCTAGATACGAGGTGTTGATAACTAGAACTCTAGATACAACCCTTACCCTTATCACTTCTGATTGCTTGAAAATAGAAGACATCTGTGCTAAACATAGCACCTGCCTAGCTAACAACTTCACTCTGCTAAGAGAGCAGTTAGAGAGGGTGAGGGTTGAGGATACGGTCCCCTGGACACGGTTTACCTTCCTCCCATCTCTGATGGAGGACAGTTTGGTTAAAATTGTGGAGAGTTGGGAGAGTGGAGAGCTGTCGGAGGTTTTCAGAGCTGCAGAGATACAGCACATAGCAAGGGCACTCTTTCAGAATACTGATAAAAATGCAGCACTGAGACGGAGAATAACTGGTGATGTATTTTAGTAAAGTTATTTGCATGATTTATGTTTCTTTTTGTGGGTTTAGTTGTGACTTGTGTACATTGTACATTGAATTAATTCTTTTGAGTTTTACTTCAAAAGTATTTTGTATCTGGCTCTATCAAATGTTTCCATGATATATCAAATTAACACTTGATACTAGTAACATGTCTTAGTAGTATCACGTGATGGCTATTGATGGACGAATATACGGGTATGATGGACTGGACCTGGCGGACTTCTTCCCATCCACTAAACCTCACAACCACAAGAACTTTACCACCCTAGGACTTCTCTTCAACTACTTGTGCGGGTTTCTAATCTTCGGAGTGGTAAGTTCTTTGAAATGGAATCCGTTTGGTTCAGTTCCACTCGTCCATTTTTTCAGTATGTGGCTCTGTGAGAGTTTGGTAGATCAATTATTTCGCTAATCCCTTCCCAGCTCTACATATTTCGCTAATTCTTCTCCCCCCAGCTCTACCTCCTATCCTATGACATCCATTGGTACTACTACAAACTTGACAGGAAACGAATGAACATGTTTGTGTACTCTGTTCGTTTTGTACGACTGATTCACGCTGCTCTTGCGACCATGGTCTCTATTCCTATCATGCTGATCACGTCCGATTTTCTGAAGGAACGCTTTGTGGTGAGTCAAACTATTCAAACCTTCTTGCAGCAGTTAGACGCTTCTATATTTTAGGTGAAATAATAAAGTTTTACCAAACAGTAAATAACAATCCATAACTTGTTATGTAGTTAGTGTTAATAACAATAAAACGATCCAACCACCTACACTTGTCACAAAAACTCGACACAATTCTCGAAGTAATTCCCTTATCCAAATGTTCATGTTTTCACAACGTACAATGTAAACGGTTACATTAACAATTTTACTTGCGACAAAAAGGATTTTCCCAGAACAATAATAATAGGGTTCATTTGGCAAATTAAACCAAATAGCAGAATGATAAACGGCACTTGGCCACATAACCATTATTTGGTAAGGTATAGCGATTAGTAGTAGAGTCACGGACGACCGTTCTCTTATTCGGTGATTCGATGTTTCTGTGTCTTTTTTAAGTTTCCAGATCGACCAGAGATCGATGAAAATCAGTAAAGGATTGAAAACCCCAGCCAAGAGAGTCCAGCCTATCCAATGTACGAGATACATATTTTCATCTGGCTCAAAGCTAAGGTTTATTAGTGACATCTTTATACGTGACGTTGTACGCTGTTGGAATACATTTTCGAATATCAGGAGCTTCACTACAGTTCGATTTTTAATCACTGCAAGAGGTTTTACAATTGTCCGCATCCGAACTAGGGATACCGTGAAGAAACATAGATAACTCATCAAAAATCCGTAGATATAGACAGTTTTTGAAATTAGCAGGAGTAGGTTGTTGGTTATATCGTGTAGTATTTCATACTGTACATCAGTAGCAATGTACAGTAGCTCCGTGACTAGATGTGCCGTTGTAAGTCGATGTCCAAGGTTAGTTGGGCGCCGTGTCATGAGGTATGATAAACATGTAGTAATCAGGATAACTGCAATGGCAGATAGGAAGCACTGAAGAATGTAGATCACCTCACAATACATTGTCAAACTAAAAAGGATGAGATTTGATACGATACAAGGTATGAAGGGATGGTTGACAAATAGCGATACATCGCTCAAAATATAGATCGTTGGCCAGGTGCAGAAAGAAAACACGCCAGGTGTTATTCAAATCAACAAAATAGGGCCCGGGTTGCTGTTTAGTCTCAAACCTCCCCTCTCTAACTCTCCCCTCCCGCATCTCTATACATAAGAATGACCTAGCGTTAGCCCCGCTGCTAGCCCACTCTCTACCGCCTTTCAGTTTCTTACTTTCTCGCCCCTCTCTCTTTTACTCTCTGGGTCACTTTAAGCAGCAGTGAAAAGTATATCCTTTTCGTATTCACAAATCATTAAAGTGACCCAGAGAGTAAAAGAGAGAGGGGCGAGAAAGTAAGAAACTGAAAGGCGGTAGAGAGTGGGCTAGCAGCGGGGCTAACGCTAGGTCATTCTTATGTATAGAGATGCGGGAGGGGAGAGTCAGAGAGGGGAGGTTTGAGACTAAACGGCAACCCGGGCCCTATTTTGTTGATTTGAATAACACCTGGCGTGTTTTCTTACTGCACCTGGCCAACGATCTATATTTTGAGCGATGTATCGCTATTTGTCAACCATCCCTTCATACCTTGTATCGTATCAAATCTCATCCTTTTTAGTTTGACAATGTATTGTGAGGTGATCTACATTCTTCAGTGCTTCCTATCTGCCATTGCAGTTATCCTGATTACTACATGTTTATCATACCTCATGACACGGCGCCCAACTAACCTTGGACATCGACTTACAACGGCACATCTAGTCACGGAGCTACTGTACATTGCTACTGATGTACAGTATGAAATACTACACGATATAACCAACAACCTACTCCTGCTAATTTCAAAAACTGTTTATATCTACGGATTTTTGATGAGTTATATCTGTTTCTTTACGGTCTCCCTAGTTCGGATGAGGACTATTGTTAAACCTCTTGCAGTGATTAAAAATCGAACTGTAGTGAAGCTCCTGATGTTCGAAAATGTATTCCTTCCCTAGTGAACGCGCGCTCGTCATAAGTTGCATAAACGAGATCGTTTTACTTCGTTAACGAGGTCAAACGACGTCGTTTATGCAACTTATGGCCGCGCGCGCAAAATACGACATCGTTTACAATGTCGTTTAGGCAACGTTTCCTGATCCATCGCAAAACCCTCTCGGAGTTCGAGCGCCGAGTATATTACATGCTAGTCACCGCGCGTTACAAAAATCACCTCCATGTTTTGGTCAACACGATTTGTGATCTTCAGCTGATAGTGATTAGCTGGGACACGCCTTCACAGCAGCTTGACCACGCCTTTACTGACAACTTTCCCCTATACCAAGAAATCAATTAAATCAAGGTCTGACTCTGAAAACTACTATTTATTTCCCATTTTAAGCTTGTCGACCTCGATTTAATGCTTCTAATTGAGAATAGAAACTAAACTGTTTATAAGTCACCAAAAAGCAGTAATATAATATCACATTAATAGGACTGGGTTTGACCCCGAGAGATTGCAGACTCTCCGTGAGAATGCCCATCTCTGTGTAGCCTGGGTAGGACTGTAAAAACCCCAGGGTGACTAGGTCGTGTGGCCACTGCTACACTCCTACCGGACTATTTATAGTCCGTACTCCAACCGCTTCCGTATCCTTAGGATTTGGCATTTGTATACACGTAATTGAGGCCAAGGCGTGCACTGCTGATGACCCAGTGGTGACCACTATGCATTGATTCCGCAAGCCAGCCCCACCTCCGTACCGTTTCCAACGCGATGACGAGCACGGTGTTTCCCGCAGGAAACACCGAGCTCTAAAACATAACTCAAGGGTTTGGGGTTTTTGAAATTAGCAGGAGTAGGTTGTTGGTTATATCGTGTAGTATTTCATACTGTACATCAGTAGCAATGTACAGTAGCTCCGTGACTAGATGTGCCGTTGTAAGTCGATGTCCAAGGTTAGTTGGGCGCCGTGTCATGAGGTATGATAAACATGTAGTAATCAGGATAACTGCAATGGCAGATAGGAAGCACTGAAGAATGTAGATCACCTCACAATACATTGTCAAACTAAAAAGGATGAGATTTGATACGATACAAGGTATGAAGGGATGGTTGACAAATAGCGATACATCGCTCAAAATATAGATCGTTGGCCAGGTGCAGTAAGAAAACACGCCAGGTGTTATTCAAATCAACAAAATAGGGCCCGGGTTGCCGTTTAGTCTCAAACCTCCCCTCTCTGACTCTCCCCTCCCGCATCTCTATACATAAGAATGACCTAGCGTTAGCCCCGCTGCTAGCCCACTCTCTACCGCCTTTCAGTTTCTTACTTTCTCGCCCCTCTCTCTTTTACTCTCTGGGTCACTTTAAGCAGCAGTGAAAAGTATATCCTTTTCGTATTCACAAATCATTAAAGTGACCCAGAGAGTAAAAGAGAGAGGGGCGAGAAAGTAAGAAACTGAAAGGCGGTAGAGAGTGGGCTAGCAGCGGGGCTAACGCTAGGTCATTCTTATGTATATAGATTAGAGATGGGGGAGATGCGGGAGGGGAGAGTTAGAGAGGGGAGGTTTGAGACTAAATGACCTAGATCCCAGCTCTGGTAGACATCCATTCCTCCTCCTTTCTCTCTTCCCGATCTCAAAATGAAAACTTTCCAGATCTTGGACATGTTTGTTGCTTTCTCTGGTGGTTACTGGACATTTGACCTGCTTGGACGGTACAATGAACACCTTCAGGTAATATCACACAACCCTTTTAGTTTTACCTTTACATCATATCAGGTCTAGATTGGTACCTAGATTGGCCATAATACATTCTGAGGCAGACTCATAGTCATTCGTCAGACTGTCTGACCATGCTTTATCGGCCCCCGATTTATCGCAACCCTGTTCTCATTGCTAACACTTCTCTAGGTTTATGAACCCCCTGGCCGGTATATCAGTAAAGGTATATTCAAGCGATATGTGAAGAGATTCTGGCTAACTATTTTCCACCATCTCTTTCTTGTTACCTACATTTACCCTAAAGTGCTCTTCGCTCGGAATGATGAGGTAAAATTGGATACACTTAGATGTTCAAAAGGTTTAAGGCCAGAGGGGGGGGGG
>AVPN01000792.1:0-27919 GCA_000695325.1 Pleurobrachia bachei
CTTTGAAAACATGTAAGTTTGACAATGCTTTCCTGCAAAAACAGTTCTTCAATGATGATATTTTACGTAGATACACTTGGGACAAGACAACGAACGAAACTTGTACGGCCTCCGACTACTACCACATGACCTGTTCATGGGTGCTGAACTTTGAAGATACCTCTGATGCTGGCACTTGGATTGTCTACACGTCACAGGAGCCCTTGAATCTGGTTCTTAGTTCATCTTATGAGCTGTTCAATCACGTTAGGGTGACTGTCTACGAAGAACCTACAGTTCAGTTGACTGGTAAGAATAAATGAACACGATTTTCGGTTTAACAGATTTAGAGTTTCAAACGTATTTCCTCCAGGGGTTCAATGTCCAATATGGTTTCCCTACGCCTTTTCAAGCGGTAGCAAGTGCTGTCGCAACGGCCAGGAAGATACCAGTTGTGGTGGCGGTTCGTTGACCTATTCAAGTAGTTGCTGTCTTGATAGCGACCAAGTAGATTGTTCAGGAGATACTTGCCTGAGTTTTTACGAAGGTTTGATAATCAGAAGGGGGTTCTTCAATTGGTACTTTCAATTCTAATTGTATGTTAACTGGCATTGTTGTTACACCTTAATTACGTTAATAATGTTTTTTATCAGATACAAAGTCGGTTGAAATTGTGTACAACGCAGACTATTCGTACACATGTACGGTCCACCCGGCTCCGAAACTGATGGTTCTACAAAGAATATCTACGGAAGGAGAGATGACAGTGTTCTACAATTCTTCAGCTGGTATGCCAAGTTAAAGTTTATCCTTCATATCATTGTACCAAATCTTTGACGTTCATCAAACAATTTTGTATTACTCTTCTATTTTAGACTGGTACTCTGTCAATTCAACAACACTGGCCATCGATAACAGTGAAGACGAGTTCCTTGAGATCAGTTTCGATAAAGACACCGAAAAAGTTGAAATGTACTTCTCTACCAGCACCTCAGGGACTGCCTTCCTCAAGTTGATTGACCTTTCTTCCTCACCTTCCATCTCCATGCCAAGTGGATGCAGCGGGGCATCTTTCCAGTGGCCCAACCTTTTAACTTCAACAAATGACACCCAAACTCTTGCCATTTACCTTTTTAAATCAGGAATCAGAGTTCATTGCAACGACATCATGGTAGCAAGTCTCTTTTTCAAGGAACTTGGAAGTTCCTGTAAAGACAACAATTCGACAATTTCGAGTAACGGAACGTGGTCCGTTACATTTGATACTTCTACAACATCATCCTCTGCAAGATTCAGAAAAAATCAAGCTACGAAAGAAGCCGAGGCAAACTTGGAGCAATCAAATTTTCTTGTTCGAGGAAATTACCAATGTTACACTACGACTTACAACATGTACGGGTGGAGTGAGGTTTCAAGCCTGGTATCAACCAGAGATAATGTCCAAACAGAAGTAAGGGAAATGTCAATTTTACCTCTCCTATCCGGTCACCTTCTGTGTTCTACTCAGTTGTGTAACCTTCTCTCTTGTTTCAGGTTATCAAATCACCAACATCGGCCCTAACCCTGTCCAGTGGAACAACTGTTACATTCACTGCCACTGATTCTGTGCGACTCACCTGCATCGTCAGTGCAGGGCGGGAACCTGACCTGATTCAACTGAAAAACAACAATGAGCTTGTCGCTAGCACAGACACAGTTGTTGATTTCTGCCAATACTCTGGTATGTTTTACATGATAATTAAAATGTATCTGATTGATGATTCAATATATCCATCATAATGACCCACTGATTTCTTTCAGAATGGACTGAGCTAACATCAGACTTAGCCGGAGTGAAGATGGTATGGGGATGGGAGGAGTTGCCGATCGAGATAAAAACTAACAGTTCAGACAGTTCCAACAGTATTCAGATAAAGGCATATGACTCGGATGAGAATGAAATAGGAGTGCTCGAAATTTTCCTAGAAAGTGTGGCAACCTATAAACTGAGTGATTGTGAGGATAGCAAACAAACCTTCTCCACTACCCCACCCTCGATCGATACAAGAGTTTGGACGATCCAAAAGTCAGAAGATT
Source organism: Pleurobrachia bachei (assembly GCA_000695325.1). NCBI lineage: Eukaryota > Metazoa > Ctenophora > Tentaculata > Cydippida > Pleurobrachiidae > Pleurobrachia > Pleurobrachia bachei. Next base: position 2,056 of record AVPN01000792.1, read on the forward strand.
ACTTCACAATACTGGTTAACAGTAACCAAGTTGTGAAAATTGACCTGGATGGAGCCACCAATTCGGCTTGCTCCAACACTTGGTCAGGGAAAAAGGTGGCATATATCGAGATTCCCAGTTCTGACACTGCCACTGTGTACTACAGGTCCCCTGAAGGTAAACTAAAAGTGTAGCCACAGATTTATTTGAGTATTTTATAAAAGGACATCACAGAGCGAGATCGGTCTGTGAGGGTTCGGTAGAGGAAAGGTTTTCTAATTTCTATAACACTTGTTCTCACAGCGTGGAAGTGCGTGTTTGATATTCCCCGTTTCCGGGATATTAACGAGGGTCTCTACTCGTGCGAAGTATGGAGTAGAGGGTACGAAACCGCTCTCCAGCATGCATCGAGTGAGATTAGGTTGTTCTTCTATGATGCCATCACTCTGGATCTTTTCCCTTCATCCAAACAATATACTGAATCAATAATACACAACAATATATAAGGGAGGATGGGGGGATAATGCTGAATCAATTACACAACGATATGATGTTAAACAAGTCACCACGCTCCTAACTCTTTTTCCCAAGGTTGAGTACGGTACGGCCTTCACCATGGTATCGGTGATACAGAGCGACGAGGAACCCTACAAGATCTGGGTAGACTTTGTGGAGCTGTGGAATAATGCCACATTTAGCTGGTATTGGACCCCACTTTCTACAACAGGGGTCCGCTGTCAGGGATCCAGACTGTTCAGGATATGTGAGCTGCCATTCTTCACCGTATCCTGGACTGATGAAGGTGAGCCGCGACTATTGAAGTATTCCTGGCAGAGTGATCATCGGGAAAAAATATTCATTATGCTGAATTATTCCCCTATTTTTCCTCACTGAGATGCATAACAGAAACTCCAACAGGTCATTACACCTGGAGTGCATCGTATACGAGCCCACTAGGGGTCAATGAAACTGCCAGCAAGTCGCTCGATCTGAGAATCCTGAAGGACATCACTGTCGACCTATCTACGGTAATTTAATTAATTTATTACCATTAATTGTCGTTGTTTATCTTGTATTGAAGTTAGTGAAGGAAGAACTGACGTGTTTTAAACCTTTTCACATCTTACAGAATCTGACCACTGATGTGGAGACGCTGTATGGAACGATATTCTCCGTGACCTGTATCGTGGAGGGTGGGAGACAGCCGTACTACCTAGAAATATGGATGGACCATGTGAATGGGAGCAGACAGGACCTCATACTCTACGAGAAGGGGAGTGGTGCGGTGCCCAGCCAAGTCACTGTAGAAGATCACAAACTAACGGCAATCTACATTGTCAACAGCAGTGTTTACAGTGATCACGGTCGCTACTTTTGCATGGGTAAGAAAATAACCAATCCTCGTATGAGTTTTGATCACCCTGATCTGAATTTTCCAAATCCTCTCTGACTAATACGATTGGTATAGAAAGATAGTAACGCGAACTCGACAGGTAAAAATCTTGGTCGGGACAGTGAGGTGTTTACTAAGGTTGACTATGAGGATATCGTTGTTGTAAAGGACATCACTGTGAGTCTGGATTATAGCGACAGTGATTCGGCTCTAGGATACACCATGTTAGGATCAAGTTACAACTTTACCTGCTATGTGAACGGTACGTGATCGATATGATTTTAGCTTTGAGCCCATCCCTTTCTTATAAGAAATAATTTATTTTCTAATTCATTCCTATTCTCAGCTGGTCGGATATCCATGTGGGTGGAACTTAGATTTGAAGACGGCACTGTGATTGAGAGCACGGATAACCCTGAATTCTGCACACAAACGGACGACAACTCCATGACGTGTCTGTACGAGTCGGACAGTGGTCACTACAAGAATCGTGGAGACATTAGTGAGGGTGCATGGTACACAGACGAGGGTCTTTACTATTGTTGGGTCAAGAACAGTGCGCTAGAGAGCGATGTGTGGTCACAAGTCAGCAACTCACAGGAGATCCTACTCGGTATGTTTTCAATCGTAACTGGAACATTTACATTACAGTACACAATATGTGCCTTAGCCAGAAAATAATTTCATTATATTATCATCGTGCTTTATAATTCATGTTGCCACAGGATTTGCGGTGGACGTTCAGATTTCACCATTTGATATGACGGAACACTACATCTACAGTCCGATGACAATATCATGTTTTGTTGAAGCAGCTCCCGCCGCAACTGCTGTGTCTCTTATCACTCCACAGTGCGTATAGCTTGGAGGTTAAATCCGCTCTTCCATTGTTTATGGCTATCTGTTGATCTCTCTCCCTCTGTATCTACCCCTTTCTTTCTATCTCTCTCTCACCTTTTCCCCCTCTCTCTCACTCTTCCATCTCTATCTCTCTATCTCTATCTATATCTCGTTCTCCGTTACAGAAAAGGAGTAAAAACATGGGAGATAGGAGAGTACAATGGATTGGAGTGCGTCAACACGATGGATAGCCACTTTGTTGTCTGTGAACATGTTATCCATGCTCCCTCCTACATTGACGAAGGTATCTAGCGACCGATCAATTATTTATTGTGGATGTGTCTTATTTTCTCAATTACATAAACCGTGTGTGTATTTTCAGGTCAATATACATGTAATGCGACCAATACATTCCCCGATGCCTCTGTGAACAGCGATAACTCATCTGTTGATGTCTACATTATGCAGGACATAGCTGTGTCTCTTCTCCGATACCCAATAGAAGATTTCGAGGTCCAGAAGCATGCATCCATGTCCTTGACGTGTATTGTTGAAGGAGGGAGAGAGCCTCACTATCTCAGACTGAAACAGAAGAACATTCTCAACCAGACTACAATTCATGCCCTGTATGATGCCGATAACGGTATCAGTGATAGCAACGTTATATTCAGCGACCACAGCGTGGATCAAGAGTATCATACTGCAACCTACATACACAGGGTACGAGTTCACTTTGTTTTAGACTTTCTAGAGCCATCAATATTTTCTGATGCCTAGGTTGTTTTTAGGGTCAAAATATTCATTATATTCTCCCTGCCAGGTTCCCAATACAAACTACACCGATGGGGGAATCTACACGTGCAAGGGGAAGATTTATCAGGCGGGACACCGGGAGATATTCGACATCCAAAACAAGACTGTCATCATAAGTAAGTCTTGCTGATTTTTTGTATTGTATACATCGTGAGTCGCTTGACACAGCGTCCGTTTTTTAATAAAAAGAAAGTATGAACACTTCAATACACATCTAACTGAAACATTTCCCAGTAAGCGATGTGAAGATATCAGAATACGAGAATTACCACGTGATGTGGGGTTCGAGTCTGGAGATACAGTTTATGGTAGATGGGGGTAGAACGCCCTATCTCTATTCCAGTAGTTGCTGTCTTGATAGCGACCAAGTCGATTGTTCAGGAGCCAATTGTCTGAGTTACTATGAAGGTAAGAAACGTTTTCTCGATCATTCAAACTGATGTACCTAACTTCAGAACTAAAATTGAAATGATCAGGGTCCTGCTGTGGTCCCTGACCCTGTCCCTTCTTGTGTGTACCACTCTGTCAGCTACAAATGGTAAAACAACATCACTCATCAGAGTGCTCTGTCTGGCGGCATTTTGATTAGGTCATAGGTGCCTACTACGATTAGGTTTGCCGCCAGACAGATATTGCTCAGATCATTTAATGCTCTGATATTATGATAATTAAAGCTAGCAACTCACACTATTGTCATTGCAGGGTGGAATGATGTGGATACCAGCACCTATATCTCCTTCCTCCCGGCGTCTGAGCAGCTCCAATTTAAGACAACCAGTACGGGGGTGATAGCGATAGAGTTATCAGATAGCTCTGAGACTGCAATTGGAACTCTAGACATAACATTTAGTGACACAGAATTTGAAGCAACCCTAACACATTGCTACACATCGTGAGTCAAACGATATACCCTTTGAAGCTTGAATTAGTGCACAGATTTTGCAAAATTGAATTCGACAACCCTGGCCTTGATAGTTAATGAATCATTATTCTCTCTCCCTTTCTCAGGAGTCCTGCAACGATAGCTAGTAGTTTCCCCTACCCTGACTCTGATGTTTGGTGGGGTCTCAGTATTAACTCAACTGATCGACTCATTATCGATGTGAACGATAAAACGTCCTGGACCGGATCCTATTCGATTGATCTTAGTTTCCACCCCAACTGCTTTTCAAACTATACCTTCAACATCTACCATGCTAGGTTCACGACCAGTGACACTGTGTCTGAGCGGTACAAAGTGGGATATGGTACGTTGTATTGAATCATTAGTCGCCACTGCCAGGCCAATGCTCTAACCACAGTTCTCGCGTGCGAGAATTGGGTCAGGTCAATGCTCTGACAGAGTCGACATTATTACCAGTTTGCAACTAATTTGACAACTTGTTACTCGTTTTCAGAGTTCATGGTACCTCAGTTGAAAATCAATGGTGCTGCAGTGACTCGAACTAGCAGTAGTCTATATCAAACTGTCGATGAAGGAAGCTCTGTGACAATAAAATGTTATGGAAACAATACAAAGCCTGGGATAGTCAGCTCGTAAGTTTATCGCTCTTTATAGATTAGATAAATGAGACTACAAAGATTTGAACAAGGTAAATGAAATCTCCTTCACCTTTCAGAAGCGAGTCCCTGTTTGAACCCACAGTTTTTGTGACCAAAAACGGAAATGCAATGGATTATAACTATGGTTCTATGATCTGCACATCTTACGGTTCATCAACTACGTTTTACTTTTCTGAATGCTCCTACACACTTGAAAGTTTTCAGCTATCAAATCAGGCGTATTATGGATGCAATGTAACAAGTTCCATCGTCCGAAACTCCTACTACTATTACAAAATGAATGAGGCCTCTACAACTGTGTTTCTGAGTGTTTCACTGTCCCAAAGTGCAACATTTGGAGCGGACTCTTACACAATTCCGCTAGAAGGTTTGTCCTAACTACAGAATTTAGGTCCAAACATGTCATTCTATAACCTGTAATTGCCATATACCAATTACACTTCTAGGTGGATTATACAGTGCCCCAGTAACTCTGACCGGTATTGGTAATAGTCCTGATATCACTATTGCCCTTCCTGCAACCAATACATCTGAATACAGTGAGTTACTTTTTACAAGCCAACCAAGAAACTTAGTGATGAAATCACAGCCTGGCTTTTAGCAAATTAGTTCACGTCATGATTCTTTTTTAATTCGATCTCCTTCTTTCAGCGATAGCACTACAGAACATAGCACCCAACGCTACTGTTAGTGGTTCAGATACAGATAAAGATCTAGTGATTGATGGAGACGTCTACGGGATGCAGTACGTACAACAAACAGCTTTGATTTTATGAATTAGTACTTGGTTGTTTCTTTGTTCACGTTCTGTAACCCTCCCTCCCCCCGCTCAGTTCCTACACGGAGATATCCAGTAGCTACCTGGTTACCAGTACCACTAACCCGACCATTACTCTGACCTTCTCGGAACAGTTTTATGTTGAGTTTGTGAGGGTTTGGAATGTTATGGACATCAACTACAAAGCCTACATGGATGGTACGTGGTTTAGTTTAGTACGTGGTCTATGTTATTTCCTGTATCTGAAGGTTTGCTAAATTCTAATATGCAATATGTTTCAGGTGCAACTCTATCGATTGGTGGGACAACAATTGGCACCATTAGCTACCAAGGCTCCACTCTTTACTACGAGTTTGATGTTTCTGGAAACTACAGCAGTAGTGACACAGTCGAACTGGCTCTGTCTGGAACTACCAAATACCTCTATAGTGCAGAAATCCAAGTGTTCGGCTGTGAGTTACACACACTTGATACCACAATTGATCACTCTTGTGCAGCAATACTTGTCACACTAATCAACCCACATTAAGAAATCTCAATAGAATTCTCTAGATATCGAAAATTTCTCAACATCTAAATTCCAGATTTGGGAGGCGATGTTGACAAGGCATTGATGGACGATGGTTCACCCCGACTAGGCTGCAGTCGTCAGGATGATGGGACTACCTGGGACTGCACCCTTCGAGTTGACCCCATGAAGTTGTATTCAGGTACTTTCAAGCATGAAATTAGATCTAGAGGAAGAGATTCTGAACTTTTAAATTGGGACAGTTCTAATCCCTCTCTCCCCAGACTGTACCTACGGAACAGGAACTGAGTACCGGGGGTACAGTAACAGTGTTTACGGTGTATCCTGCCAAGATTGGTCCTCCTCCAGCCCAAACAGCCACTCCTACACCACCTCCAACTACCCCAGTGCGGGGTTGACCGGCAATTTCTGCAGAAATCCTGGTGATTGGTTTGGAGGTCCCTTCTGTGTAAATGGGGAGGCAACAAGTCCTGAAATACTCCGGTGTTATGATATTCCCATCTGCACTCTACCACAAGGAGGTACGTGGGGCCTTCCCAGTTTGAGAACTGACAGTATCAATCGCTTATAATGCTCAGTAATAATCTTCAAACCCCGGTAAATGTTTTTCTTCCTTTTCCAGAGGCGAGTATGGGTGTAACCCACGGTTCTGAGGCGACAGTGACAATCATAGTGAACTCAGAAGTAACTATCAACGTATTTTCTACTAAATCAAAAGGTTAGCCTGCAAATCATTCAATAACAAACCCTTTGTGTGTGTCTCAATAAAAGATCAGGCGAAGCCACTTTCTATTTCTTTTAGCGGTGAACCCGTGGTTCGATGGAAAGGAAGGAGTGTTTGAGTACAACACATCAGATTCTACCGATGTCACTTTCAACATAACATCGGGTTACTTCGCTAGAGATCATTTCCATTGTGGCCCCACTATATGTTGAGTAGAATAACCCAGCTAGTAACTAACAACTTTGCTTTTAGATCTACAAAGATGATGTAGAGGTTTATGATAGCACCAGCCTCGATGAAACAGATCTGAACTGGTCGATCAGAAGCAATGAAAGACAGTGGTTATTCCTTTTGAACACAACACTAGGTAAAAAATTCATCCAGCTCATTAACAGTGAACAAGTTATGACCCATCATACTAATTACCCCTACCCCAGATGCTGGAGATGCGTTTCGGTACACTGCCTCAGTCACAGCTACTGATTACTACGGAGTTGAAACAACCAAAACAGCTTACGTAGACATAATAGCAGGTAATTACAAGCAGATCATTATTATACGGACATCATCTAAACTCTTCAACTGTTTTAGTGTCAGCGGTGACGGTCGACTTCACAGCAAGTAAAACGAATAGTGAGGCGAGTAATGGCGGGGTGTTGGGCGCTACAGTGGTGCTAACATGTTCCGCTACTGGAGGTGAGACAACTTTGACACAGTTTCAGTTAACTTCCCTTACCACGCAGCTCTCATTAAACTAAACACTCTCAAACTAAATCTGTCTTCAGGACGAACACCCCACCATGTGGCTATAGGGAAATCAAACGGAGATCTACTTCAGAGGTTCTCCGATGGATTTGTTACAGTAGGATGCAGCAAAGTGAATGCATCTACTGTCCAGTGCTTACACAAGATCACGTCGCTAGGTAATCAATGGTGCAATCCACAATACACGATGAGGACAAACTTAACTCTTAGGGGCTGTTTAATATGTTAATAGTCTAACACAATGTTAATATTCTAACACAAATAAAAATCGGCAGATTATGAGGATATAGGCCAGTACTACTGTCAGGGTAAAAACTACGTAGCAGATGGCGAAGAAAAAACCGCCCAGGAGTTATACAACATAAACGCAGAGGTCAACCACACAGTCTCATTTTCAACTGGGTATGTGAGCAATCTAACAAAGTTAATCAGCGATTATCAAAACTAAATAAACCAAAATTCAAGATCTTAAAATCTGACTCCAAAATAGATCAAGTGTTCAAGCTAAAGTGGGAGATGAGTCCATTACCGTTACCGTAACAATTGAAGGAAATCTCCTCCCGGAAAATATCACCATTTACAAAAACTTTGAAACCATGTAAGTTTAGCATTGATTTTCTTTTTTCAAGAAAGGACGAAAGTGGGTGGCGGCTAACATCTTTTGAGATAAAATTTTATGTAGATACACTTGGGACAAGACAAAAAACGAAACTTGTTGCCGGAGGCTGATGATGGTGTACTGGACAAGTACCCAGCTGAACTTTGAAGATACCTCTGATGCTGGCACTTGGATTGTCTACACGTCACAGGAGCCCTTGAATCTGGTTCTTAGTTCATCTTATGAGCTGTTCAATCACGTTAGGGTGACTGTCTACGAAGAACCTACAGTTCAGTTGACTGGTAAGAATAAATGAACACGATTTTCGATTTAACAGATTTAGAGTTTCACACGTTTTTCCTCCAGGGGTTCAATGTCCAAGATGGTTTCCCTACGCCTTTTCAAACGGTAGCAAGTGCTGTCGCAACGGCCAGGAAGATACCAGTTGTGGTGGCGGTTCGTTGACCTATTCCAGTAGTTGCTGTCTTGATAGCGACCAAGTCGATTGTTCAGGAGCCAATTGTCTGAGTTACTATGAAGGTAAGAAACGTTTTCTCGATCATTCAAACTGATGTACCTAACTTCAGAACTAATCCATTTTCATCTCCATACTCAGATACTGGTCTGGTGGAGGAGTCAATACCTTTGCTGATGTGAAAGTGGACGTGTCGAGTTTGTCGACCCCACTCCATGGTGCTCAAACGGACCACCCCACAAGATGAAATGATCGTCTTTTACAACTCCACAGCAGATTGGTCAGCAATCGATTCTTCCACCATCACCATCGATAACAGTGAAGACGAGTTCCTGGAGATCAGTATCGATAAAGACACCGAAAAAGTTGAAATGTACTTCTCTACCAGCACCTCAGGGACTGCCTTCCTCAAGTTGATTGACCTTTCTTCCTCACCTTCCATCTCCATGCCAAGTGGATGCAGCGGGGCATCTTTCCAGTGGCCCAACCTTTTAACTTCAACGAATGGCACCCAAACTCTTGCCGTTTACCTCTCTCAATCAGGAATCAGAGTTTATTGTAACGACACTCTTGTAGCAAGTCTCTTTTTCAAGGAACTCGGAAGTTCGTGTGAAACGACGTTTTCTTCTATAATCTCGAGTACTGGATCCTACCCTGTCACTTTTGATGACAGCGCTACTAGCTCAGGAGTTACTACCCGTGTCAACGCAGCCGTAAAAACTGCCCAAGCATCCATAACCGAAGCAACCTTTGAACCGAGAGGAATTTACGAGTGTTTTTACTTTTCGGTTAGCGACTCGACTACTCCTTCGGCATACAAATCCCTCGATCTTGTCATAGTGTCTCCTGTCACCGTCAGTCTGACTGCCAGTGAAACAAATGCTCAAGTCAGTAACGGAGGCTCACTGGGTAGTACTGTTACTCTGACATGCACCGCACAAGGAGGTACGTCAATGGAAAACTCTCTCCTCAACATTATGATCAAAAACTTATTTTCTCTCAGGTCGAGAGCCCCACTATGTTGCACTGACCAGGTCACTGACGGGCACTTCACTGGTGGAGTACCAGTCAGACACAGAGGATAATAGCTGTGCTACCAATGGCACAACCGTTACCTGCACTTACACCATCATATCTATGGGTAAGCCGAATAGTACTCACTGTAACTAAACAACAAGCTAAACAAAAAACACTTTTCAGATTATTCTGACATCGGGCGCTACTACTGCCAAGGAATGAACTTTGGGACAGATTCAAAACTTAAAACTGCAACCACGACCTATGATTTGAATTCAGAAGTCAACCACACAGTCTCAATATCGGTTGGGTACGTTGATCTATTTGAAAATCCAACATTTTGATCTTACATTTTGACAATTTAGATCAAGTGTTCAAGCTACAGTGGGAGATGAGCCAATTACCGTTACCGTAACAATTGAAGGAAATCTCCTCCCGGAAAATATCACCATTTACCAAAACTTTGAAAACATGTAAGTTTGACAATGCTTTCCTGCAAAAACAGTTCTTCAATGATGATATTTTACGTAGATACACTTGGGACAAGACAACGAACGAAACTTGTACGGCCTCCGACTACTACCACATGACCTGTTCATGGGTGCTGAACTTTGAAGATACCTCTGATGCTGGCACTTGGATTGTCTACACGTCACAGGAGCCCTTGAATCTGGTTCTTAGTTCATCTTATGAGCTGTTCAATCACGTTAGGGTGACTGTCTACGAAGAACCTACAGTTCAGTTGACTGGTAAGAATAAATGAACACGATTTTCGGTTTAACAGATTTAGAGTTTCAAACGTATTTCCTCCAGGGGTTCAATGTCCAAGATGGTTTCCCTACGCCTTTTCAAACGGTAGCAAGTGCTGTCGCAACGGCCAGGAAGATACCAGTTGTGGTGGCGGTTCGTTGACCTATTCCAGTAGTTGCTGTCTTGATAGCGACCAAGTCGATTGTTCAGGAGCCAATTGTCTGAGTTACTATGAAGGTAAGAAACGTTTTCTCGATCATTCAAACTGATGTACCTAACTTCAGAACTAATCCATTTTCATCTCCATACTCAGATACTGGTCTGGTGGAGCTCAGTTATGGAAACGACTACACTTTCACCTGCACAGCTCAAACAGCTCCCCACTCCATGGTGCTCAAACGGACCACCCCACAAGATGAAATGATCGTCTTTTACAACTCCACAGCAGATTGGTCAGCAATCGATTCTTCCACCATCACCATCGATAACAGTGAAGACGAGTTCCTGGAGATCAGTATCGATAAAGACACCGAAAAAGTTGAAATGTACTTCTCTACCAGCACCTCAGGGACTGCCTTCCTCAAGTTGATTGACCTTTCTTCCTCACCTTCCATCTCCATGCCAAGTGGATGCAGCGGGGCATCTTTCCAGTGGCCCAACCTTTTAACTTCAACGAATGGCACCCAAACTCTTGCCGTTTACCTCTCTCAATCAGGAATCAGAGTTTATTGTAACGACACTCTTGTAGCAAGTCTCTTTTTCAAGGAACTCGGAAGTTCGTGTGAAACGACGTTTTCTTCTATAATCTCGAGTACTGGATCCTACCCTGTCACTTTTGATGACAGCGCTACTAGCTCAGGAGTTACTACCCGTGTCAACGCAGCCGTAAAAACTGCCCAAGCATCCATAACCGAAGCAACCTTTGAACCGAGAGGAATTTACGAGTGTTTTTACTTTTCGGTTAGCGACTCGACTACTCCTTCGGCATACAAATCCCTCGATCTTGTCATAGCAAGTCTCTTTTTCAAGGAACTTGGAAGTTCCTGTAAAGACAACTTCGGTTCAACAATTTCGAGTAACGGAACGTGGTCTGTTACATTCGATACTTCTACAACATCATCCTCTGCAAGATTCAGAAGAAATAAAGCTACGAAAGTAGCCGAGGCAAACTTACAGCAATCAAATTTTCTCGTTCGAGGAAATTACCAATGTTACTCTACGACATACAACATGTATGGGTGGAGTGAGGTTTCAAGCATGGTATCAACCAGAGATAATGTCCAAACAGAAGTAAGAGAAATGTCAATTTTACCTCTCCTATCCTATCACCTTCTGTGTGTTACTCAGTTGTCTCACCTACTCTCTTGTCTCAGGTTATAAAATCACCAACATCAGCCCTAACCCTGTCTAGTGGAACAACAGTTACATTCACTGCTACTGACTCTGTGCGACTCACCTGCATCGTCAGTGCGGGGCGGGAACCAGATCTGATTCAACTGAAAAACAACAATGAGCTCGTCGCTAGTACAGACACAGTTGTCGATTTCTGTCAATACTCTGGTATGTTATACACGATCTGATATTGAAAGAGTAGCTGATTGATGATTCAATATATCCATCATAATGACTCGCTGATTTCTTTCAGAATGGACTGAGCTAACATCAGACTTGGCCGGAGTGAAGATGGTATGGGGATGGGAGGAGTTGCCGATCGAGATAAAAACTAACAGTTCAGACAGTTCCAACAGCATTCAGATAAAGGCGTATGACTCGGATGAGAATGAAATAGGAGTGTTGGAAATCTTCCTAGAAACTGTGGCAACCTATACACTGAGTGACTGTGAGGATAGCAAACAAACCTTCTCCACTACCCCACCCTCGGTCGATGCTAGAGTTTGGACGATTCAAAAATCGGAAAATTACTTTACAATACTGGTTAACAGCAACCAAGTTGTGAAAATTGATCTAGATGAAGCCACCAACTCGGCTTGCTCTAACACTTGGTCAGGGAAAAAAGTGGCATATCTCGAGATTCCCAGCTCTGACACTGCCACTGTGTACTACAGGTCCCCCGAAGGTAAACTGAAAGAGTAGTCACAGTTTTACTTGAGTATTTCATAATAATCATAGAGCGAGTGCGCTCTGTGAGGGTTCGGTAGAGTTAAGATTTTCTTGATCTATAATTCACTTGTTCTCATAGCGTGGAAGTGCGTGTTTGATATTCCCCGTTTCCGGGATATTAACGAGGGCCTTTACTCGTGCGAAGTATGGAGTAGAGGGTACGAAACCGCTCTCCAGCATGCCTCGAGTGAGATTAGATTGTTCTTCTATGATGCCATCACTCTGGATCTTTTCCCTTCATCCAAACAGCCAGATCTCGAGGTAATACGGTTCAATCAATCACACAATACAAGGGATGATAATGTTGAATCAATTCTTACAGCAGGCTCCTAATTCTTTTTCCCAAGGTTGAGTATGGTACGGCCTTCACCATGGTATCAGTGATACAGAGCGACGAGGAACCCTACAAGATCTGGGTAGACTTTGTGGAGCTGTGGAATAATGCCACCTTCAGTTGGTACTGGACCCCACTTTCTACAACAGGGGTCCGCTGTCAGGGGTCCAGACTGTTCAGGATCTGTGAGCTGCCATTCTTCACCGTATCCTGGACTGACGAAGGTGAGCCGCGACTATTGAAACTTCTTGAGTGATCATTGGGGAAACGTTTGGAGAGTCTAACCATTGTTATTATGTTGAAACATTCCCCTAATTCCCCTCACGGCCTCACTGTGCATGATACATAACATAAATTCCAACAGGCCAGTACACCTGGAGTGCATCGTACACGAGCCCACTGGGGGCCAATGAAACTGCCAGCAAGTCGCTCGATCTGAGAATCCTGAAGGACATCACAGTCGACCTATCTACGGTAATAATTTAATGGACATAAAACGATTAATTATCGTTGTTTATCTTATTAATATCTACAGTAGGATTTGAATGAACAAAGGAAGAACTATCGCGTTTTAAATCTTTTTAAATCTTACAGAATCTGACCACTGATGTGGAGACGCTGTATGGAACAATATTCTCCGTGACCTGTATTGTGGAGGGTGGGAGACAGCCGTACTACCTGGAAATATGGATGGACCATGTGAATGGGAGCAGAGAGGACCTCATACTCTACGAGAAGGGGAGTGGTGCGGTGCCCAGCCAAGTCACTGTTGAGGATCACAAACTAACGGCAATCTACATTGTTAACAGCAGTGTTTATAGTGACCACGGTCGCTACTTTTGCATGGGTAAGGAAATAGCGGATCCTCACGTCATGTGAGTTTCGATCACCCTGATTTGTATTTTCCAAATCCTCTCTGACTAATACGATTGATATAAAAAGATTGTAACGCTCGATGTACAGGTAAAAACCTTGGCAACTAAGGTTGACTATGAGGATATCGTTGTTGTAAAGGACATCACTGTGAGCTTGGATTACAGTGACAGTGATTCTGCTGTAGGATACACCATGTTAGGATCAAATTACAACTTTACCTGCTATGTGAACGGTACGTGATAAACATGTTTTTAGCTTTTGGGTCCATCCCTTTCATAGAATCGATTTTCTAACGCATTCCTAATCTCAGCTGGTCGAATACCCATGTGGGTGGAACTACGATTTGAAGATGGCACTGTGATTGAGAGCACGGATAACCCTGAATTCTGCACGCAAACGGACGACAACTCCATGACGTGTCTGTACGAGTCGGACAGTGGTCACTACAAGAATCGTGGAGACATTAGTGAGGGTGCATGGTACACAGACGAGGGTCTTTACTATTGTTGGGTCAAGAACAGTGCGCTGGAGAGCGATGTGTGGTCACAAGTCAGCAACTCGCAGGAGATCCTACTTGGTATGTTTTCAATAGTAAAGTTGAGGCATTGTACACATGTGCCTTAGCAAGTAGAAACTAGTCTTATATCGTGCTTTAAATCCATGTTACCACAGGATTTGCAGTGGACGTTCAGATTTCACCATTTGATATGACAGAACACTACATCTACAGTCCGATGACAATCTCGTGCTTTGTTGAAGCAGCACCCACCGCAACTGCTGTGTCTCTCGTCACTCCACAGTACGTATAGCGATTGGAGGTTAAATCCTCACGTTCATTGCTTATTGTCTCACTTTTCCCTCTCTTTCCCTCTCTCTCTTTTCTCTCTCTCTATCTATATCTCGTTCCCCGTTACAGAAAAGGAGTAAAAACCTGGGAGATAGGAGAGTACAATGGGTTAGAGTGCGTTAACACGATGGATAGTCACTTTGTTGTCTGTGAACATGTTATCCACGCTCCCTCCTACATTGACGAAGGTATCTAGCGACCGATCAATTATTTATTGTGGATGTGTCTTATTTTCTCAATTACATAAACCGTGTGTGTATTTTCAGGTCAATATACATGTAATGCGACCAATACATTCCCCGATGCCTCTGTGAACAGCGATAACTCATCTGTTGATGTCTACATTATGCAGGACATAGCTGTGTCTCTTCTCCGATACCCTATAGAAGATTTCGAGGTCCAGAAGCACGCTTCCATGTCCTTGACGTGTATTGTTGAAGGAGGGAGGGAGCCTCACTATCTCAGACTGAAACAGAAGAACATTCTTAACCAGACTACAATTCATGCCCTGTATGATGCCGATAACGGGATCAGTGATAGCAACGTTATATTCAGCGACCACAGTGTGGAGCAAGAGTATCATACTGCAACCTACATACACAGGGTACGAGTTCACTTTGTGTTAGACTTTAGAGTCATAGACATTTTCTGATACCTAGGTTGTTTTGGTGGTCACATTATTAATTTTCTCCCTGCCAGGTTCCCAATACAAACTACACCGATGGGGGAATCTACACGTGCAAGGGGAAGATTTATCAAGCGGGACATCGGGAGATATTCGACATCCAAAACAAGACTGTCATCATAAGTAAGTCTTGCTGATTTTTTGTATTGTATACATCGTGAGTCGCTTGACACAGCGTCCGTTTTTTAATAAAAAGAAAGTATGAACACTTCAATACACATCTAACTGAAACATTTCCCAGTAAGCGATGTGAAGATATCAGAATACGAGAATTACCACGTGATGTGGGGTTCGAGTCTGGAGATACAGTTTATGGTAGATGGGGGTAGAACGCCCTATCTGATCGAGGTCTCCCATCCTAACCATGAGACTTTTATCAAGTACTACAAGGGGAATGACACTCACTGTCAGAACCATGGAGTGAACTGGAAGGAGTGCAAGAAAACGATTGATGTCATTGACTATAGTCACGAGGGAAGGTAGGAATTGTAGAAACTGAATCACAATCAAAACTAACAAAGCTGGGAATCAATATTCTGTACGTACAAATTTTCCATTTAGGTGGAATATCACGGCTAAGAACAGGGCAACGCACGAGAGAGTTCTTGCCACAACCGTAATGTTCAACATCACCGTCTACAAACCTATGGAGACCTACATTACACCGAGTAAGAAAACAGAATGTAATTTACAGTTTTCATCAGGTCAACATTGCTTCAATCGTTTCAATTCCATCTTTTAGGATCTGGTGCAGTTCTGGCAGTTCAGATTTCCCCTACTCTTTCTGATTCCATCTTATTCCATTTGTATTTCAGGTGTTGCAACAGATATCACGTGGGGTACAGACTACACTATAACGTGCAATATTAAATCTGGTAGACCGGCCTACGAGATTCGACTAGAAACACCGCCTGACAGCCGCCTTGGTAAGCAATTTGCTTAGATTCAAACCCTTATAACCATGAATCAGGAACTTGAAACAAACTCTTCCAGGTACCCAGAAGTGGGATCCAAACAACTCAAGCAATTGTCACGTCGTGAACTACAATGAAATCTTCGCATGGCAACATGAATACGAGTGCACGTGAGTCAAATAACAACCAAACCAATATTCCCCAACATGACACAGTTAAATAACACGGTGTTTTCTTCAAGGTACACGTTCCGGGTACAGTATTGGAACGATGGAGAGTATACGTGTGTGGGAGAGTACATTCCATTCTATCAGGATCCAGCCGCAACCGAAACTGCCTCGGTAACTCTGACCTCCATTCGAATAGCGGAGATTGTGGCACTGAATCTCACATTTGAGGACACCAACACAGAACTGACGACATTCGATGCTTTCTGGTTGACTTGTGTCGTTGCATCCAAACCCCGCATCCCAACTACACGTGAGTTTATTAACAGTTTAGTGAAAAGCTTCCTCGGACCTCGTTTGACTAAACAGGAATGTCCTTCAGAAATACATTCACAACTTGGACGTTTGCTCATGTTGGTGGGGTGGGGCTAGGATGGGGTTTGGCCAAACTCATACTGTAGCTTTAGAACGTTGTTTCAGAGCTGAACTGGACCCATGACCCGTACTTAGAAGATGTAGATCTAACAACATTCTACACGACCAAGACGGCTGAATATATCGACGAGTATACCATTGTATCAGAATACTTCATGTACCAACCTAACGATTCGTTCACGGGGACCTTCTGGTGCAATGTTTTAGCTGATCAACAAAGCATAGCCTTCCAAATCAAAGGTATAAATTTAATGACACATTGCCCTCATCAATCACAGTTTTGCATTTAAACAGTGACCATGGTTACAACTATATACAATTCTCCAGATCTTGTACCAATTATTGTTGGCGTTACGATAGGGGGATTCCTTTCTCTCTGTATTATTATCACCGTCGGATATTACGCCGTGAAACGCCGAAAGAGATACCTCGACGGCGGACAAGCACAGAAAAACGAACTCGAGATAAGGTATAGCTGTCGAATTTATTTTCCATTCCTCTAGGCTCTAATGCTCTGGCTGTTTCAAATGGAATGAGTAACAGGTCATAAATGACTAATAATTATCATTTTCAGGGTCAAAGAACTAAAAACCATGGTGGGAATCATGAAGGTCACCATGCAGAAGAAAATCGAGGATTCCAACTTATAATGAGAACAATATCACCTTCACCAATGAAAGACTGTCAACTGTTTATAATATGTATTATGTGACCCAATTTGTTGATTTTTAGACTTCCTTAGAAAAGTAGTTTATTTCATGTGGGAGGAGGGGAGACATTTTCATACGCAGACTTTAGGATTCACAGAATAAGTTAGTAAACACAACATCACAACAGTCAAAGATTGTAAAAGTGTCCCGCCCCCTAACTGTCCTGCTCCTCCTCAACCCCCGTCTGATAGGTGTAATGTTGAGGCTTGGCAAACCCAGCAGGATAACCCACTCCTGATCTCTTGTGGTGATCGAATAACTGCTCCTGGTCCTGATACACATTCGTCTCTACCTCTACCTCTCGTCCCATGGAGCTGGAGTGACCTGCACCCTGGAGAAGAAATAGTAATTAGTTGAGTAATTACGATTTAATAAGGGTGTGACTACCTGTTGGTGTGAATGGTGATTGGTTGAATGCCATAGTTTTGGTCTGATATGATTCCGATGTGATGATCTTCTTACCCTTTCCCGCTCTCTCAGTTCCTCTTCAGTATCAGTTGACAGTCCCAGGAAATAACGATAAGGTTCCATCTCAATAGATAGATCTTTAATGCATCGTCTCTTTAGTAACCGTTTCTTAAGAATGGACTGTTTCCCACTGGGTAGCAGGGGCGAGTCATCTGGCTCCAGGAAGTGTGAATTGAGGTGCTCTTGGACTTCCGTAGTAGTGGGGAAGAGGGCGTAGCATTTCTGGCACTCCATAACGGACCTCCATCTGTGGTGGTCCATCAGATGTACAACTAACTGTAAAGGAAGAGAGCTGTTGTAATCAGGGAGAATCATAGATGATGATACCGTTGTACGGCGAAAATTCCCATAATTATTGATCAAGAGGTTATATATATAAATGGTACCTGCATTTTAGATACCAGGATATCCTTGCACTCTTGAACAACACACTGAATCTCATCAGCACATCGGTATTTGGTGTACGACAGCCGTGCTTTCTTTGTTCCCGGCCGGGATGCAGTAGCAGGCGGTGGACTCTGTGAAAGAAATCTAGATTATTAGTAGTACTCTAAAACTCTTCTAACAACTATTATAATTGTGGGGCACAGGAGGGTGACAAATGACAATGAACGTCAAAACATACCCAGTCGAATTGTTCCTCTCTAACTTCAACATCTTTCCCATCGTCTGTATCGTCAACATCTGGCAGGGAAAATGAATAGATCACGTCATATCAGATCACATATAATCAGATCACATATCAGGGGACACGGTAGCTCTATGACAGTCTAAATTCATTGCTCACCCGGATGACTCTCAGTGATGTGTTTAACCAGTTGAACCTCTGACTCCACCACATTTCCACAGTGTTTGCAGTAGATCACCGTAAAGGCCCGATTATTGTGAACTTTCTTGAAGTGCTGTTTTAGGTAGGAAACATCAAAAAATATCTTGTAGCACTGTGGACACTTTATGTGATTTATCGTCTTACCTAGGGGGAGGAAAAAGGGGTGGTGGGGACAAGTACAAAACTCAGGGAACCACAGCAACCTAACCACCAAATATGAAAAGCAACCTACCGTGTGCGTCTAGGTAGTGTCGTTTGAGGTGCTCCCAACCTAAACACAGTAGTTTGCACTCTGAACAGTAGTTGGCACCGTCTTGGCTGCCCAGGGTTGATCTGTGAACCTAGTAGGGGATAGCAATAGTACGGCTCTTTGCTACTTAATTACAGTGACAATCTCACTTTGGCTCTCGCCTACTTAACCCTTTGGGACCGATAGTGGCGCCATCGACAGAAATATCTGAAGTAAGAATCTCACTTAGCAGAAAGCAATTTAGTCTCAATTCTCTAGGCCCCAGTCTGCCAGCTCTGCTTACCTTACTGAAGTGTTTCTCTAAATCAAACTTGTGCTTGTACTTTTTGTCACATATCGTGCACATGTAATCCCGACCATTGAGATGAACTGTCTTGATGTGGCGCCTGGAATACAACATGGTTAGTGGTTAGCGGACCATTCCTTGTTTCTCTCATGCTCCACTAAGTTTATCTCTACAGAGTTTGTACTAGTACCTGACGCTAGACACATCCCGTAGTTTGGCCTGGCAGTGCGTACACACCAGGCTCTCAGGGGTGTTGTGGACGGTAGAAGTGTGCTGAGCTAGTCTCTGTTTAGTAGAGCAGGTGAAATCACAGATATAGCATGGGCATTCACCTAATTCATTCCGCACTTTTATCATTCCTACACAATAGCATTATATTGACATGAACTGTATTGAAACAAGAGAAACAAAAATCATTTAAAAGCTGCTGTATAAATTTTTCCATTTTACAAAACAATAAACCTGTAGCCGGTAGCGCTAAATTTATAGAAAACATAAAAATAATGATTTTAGAAATTAATGTCCTCTCCCTTTCTCCCTTTCCCCCTGGCCCTCTCAAAATCCCAATTCACAGAACAGTCTCTTGATGAGATTGAGTGGTAACAACGATTTTTCTGAAGGCCGAAGCATCGTTTGCCCGTTTCCCCTGAGCCAATTGTGTCAATTCAGCAATGTGTTTCAGTACGATTGTTTTGTCGTCTCTCAGCGAGTCCCCCTGGACGACTTGTTCAACTAACAGGTCACTCGTCTCTGTGGATGATTATGGAAGGATTTTATGTGAGAGAGGAGGATGGTGACTCATCATTGCAGGAACCGAAATAATGGTCCCTGATTGGCTGATAACCAATCACGAGACCTAAATAACGAGTTCTGATTGGTTGATTATTTCAGTTGGTTCTTGGTGGGGGGATGATCAGTGATGACAGTGTGGATCAAGTGGTGGATACCCTACCGTTAAGCTGCTTGCGGAGGTATTGTAATCTGCTTTGTAGTTGTTGTAAACTCAACCTCCCCAGTTCCTCCCTAGTAAGTCTCTCTCCGGCACACTCATCAAGATCTCGCTCGTCCCGCTCAATTTGGCATCTACAGAACAATAAAATATGTAAACTTTATCCACACACTTGTATATAATTGTTAGGATAAGAAAAGATGGAAGTAAAATTGAGTCTGACAAGATAGAACAAGCAACATCTACATTCTAAACCTGTTTGCTAGTTTCTCTCCAACTCCATCAGACAACTCGCACCCATCACTAGAGGGGGACCGAGGGGGACTGTAAGGGAGGGGCGGGGCTGTGAAATCTACATCACTCAACTGTCCATCTCCCTCTGTCTGGGCTAGTCTACATCCAACCTCTTTGTAAGAACTGGGAGAGAAACAATTAGTTAAATCTACAGACAAAAGAAGAAAATACGATTATCATGAATCGCTGGACATGGAATTATGAGCATTGAATACAGCTCAGGTACAGTACCTGATTGCATTATCGATTTCCTGCTCTGAGTCCTGTAGAGTAGTGATAACCTCATCCAATGTCTGTATAACCCCGCAACGGATCAGGGCATTATTGGAGGACAGGGGAGAGGGAAGGGAGTCTATATCACCATCTGCGATATCTCCACCATCGCAACCAGTACAACAACTGAAGAAGAGATCATAAACTTATGGCGTACGCCGCCAAGGGAGAGGTAACATGATGTTACTAATCATAAACCCAGAAACCAACTGATACTCCGATCGGAACCTCTAAAATGAATTCATTTATTCGACTTACTGTTGGAGCTTCTTTTCCTTTAGTTTCTTCTTCTTCTTCTTTCTCTCCCGTCTCTCCTCCACACGGTCTAGTTGAGTGTCACTACTCTCATCGCTGCTGCTAAATATGATTCTGTAGCCTCGTTAGAACACAAGACACACCAGAGAAAGAATAACAATGAGCTGCACTTACAGATCATAAACAATCTTGGGAGAATTGCTAGTTTTCACCCCCTCACTTCCTTCCTCTTCTGATTCCTCCTCATCTTCCAAATCACCCTCCTCATCTAGTCCATCATTATCATGTTGTTGTTGTTGTTTATCCTGGAGCGGGATGTCATCTAGTCCATCATCCTGGAGGGGGATGTCATCCATCGCCACCTCCTCCTTCTCTATCTGGCAGGCGACCAGAGTTCCGTGATCTTCAACCATTTCGAATCATAGTGCAAGCTAAAGACTGTGAGTGTTGGAATGTTTACACTCAAGTAGTAATTACACATGGCCACAAGAAACACATTGTTAGTAGGGAAGTTTGGTAAAATGGGGTAAAAACAAACAGCAACAATATGACAGTTCAACTGAAATTGTTCATACAAGCTGCTCATTCAGAGGTCCTGAAGGCAGTTCAATGTTCACTTAATCTCCAGAGAAGTCCCGGCACGTTTGTTAAAGAGCTTGACAGCCTCTGCAAGAAGCGGATTGGGCACCTGTTTAACGTTTTCATCCACGACTATCTGTGAGACCTACAAAATTGGTAATAATTACTTTAGGCAAATCGAGATTCCAGTATACATATCGAGGTTTGACAAAACACAGTGTAACTGTATTGATTGTTGGCAGGTGGTAATTATTACATGTTTCTCTCGGGTTGCAAGGCGGTGTCTCAGAAGATTGTCTGTAAAAGAGGATAGCGCTACATGAGGGCTGAGTGTCTCTCTACAAATGTCATCCACACTTTTCTTCTCCAGTAGATACGCCCCTTGTGTTGAAATCTCTGAAGGAGAATTAATAATTAGTGCGGACACTTCTCGATTTTGCATATCTTGGGACACCCAAGAGTTATATATTTTGCAACTCAGACGAACAAACCTTTTCCACTGGCTGCAGCGAGGGATTTGATCTTGTCAGTAAGTGCCCGTCCACCAAATGTGGCGCTGTACCCACAACTAGCCAAAACACTAAGTGGATCTTTATCCATCTCACGCTGAAAAATAGAGTGTTATATAGCACCGTGCACTGTGCAGATCTGTGTACCGAATCAAAAAGCCAGGGACCTGTTTTTATGAGACAAAATTTCGTATCTGATTTGTTTACCTTTGGTTTAAGGACCTTTAGCACGCTAAAATCAATGTGATCAACGTTAGCACTGTACCGCTTACTCCTCATTTCCCTCTCAATCTCCTGGCAATGATTTCTAAATTTAGAGCCGGCAGCAGCAGGTGTATTGTTAGTGTGGGTCTATAAATAACCGTACCAACTGGCAACTACCAAACAACAGTCAATTAGAAAAGACAATCCGCAGCCACGGACAAAATATTGCCTGAACCCCCACATGAAGAGTACATTATAGCCTACCACACATGTACAGAGAAAGAAATGAGAGGGAGAGAGAGAGAGAGAGAGAGAGAGAGAGAGAGAGAGAGAGAGATAGAGAGAGAGAGAGAGAGAGAGAGAGAGAGAGAGATCGAGATTCCAGTATACATATCGAGGTTTGACAAAACACAGTGTAACTGTATTGATTGTTGGCAGGTGGTAATTATTACATGTTTCTCTCGGGTTGCAAGGCGGTGTCTCAGAAGATTGTCTGTAAAAGAGGATAGCGCTACATGAGGGCTGAGTGTCTCTCTACAAATGTCATCCACACTTTTCTTCTCCAGTAGATACGCCCCTTGTGTTGAAATCTCTGAAGGAGAATTAATAATTAGTGCGGACACTTCTCGATTTTGCATATCTTGGGACACCCAAGAGTTATATATTTTGCAACTCAGACGAACAAACCTTTTCCACTGGCTGCAGCGAGGGATTTGATCTTGTCAGTAAGTGCCCGTCCACCAAATGTGGCGCTGTACCCACAACTAGCCAAAACACTAAGTGGATCTTTATCCATCTCACGCTGAAAAATAGAGTGTTATATAGCACCGTGCACTGTGCAGATCTGTGTACCGAATCAAAAAGCCAGGGACCTGTTTTTATGAGACAAAATTTCGTATCTGATTTGTTTACCTTTGGTTTAAGGACCTTTAGCACGCTAAAATCAATGTGATCAACGTTAGCACTGTACCGCTTACTCCTCATTTCCCTCTCAATCTCCTGGCAATGATTTCTAAATTTAGAGCCGGCAGCAGCAGGTGTATTGTTAGTGTGGGTCTATAAATAACCGTACTACCAAACAACAGTCAATTAGAAAAGACAATCTACAGACACGGACACAATGTTATTGCCTGAACCCCCATCTGAAGAGTACATTATAGCCTACCACTGCACATACATACAGAGAAAGAAAGAAGAGAAAGAGATGGAGAGAGAAAGTAGGAGGCGTGTTGTGCACAAATTACACAGTGTATAACACATTTAAAGGAGATTTCTCTCACCTTGTATATTTCCACTACACCCGCATCTTCCTCTAACATGGCTAGTTCCTCATCAGATATGGGGTCGTAATCCTCATCATCATCCTTCCAATCTCCCTTCCGACCCCTACCACCACGGCCAGGGTTACTCTGTCTTCGGCTGTAATTAGAGTTAGGGGCGGATAGTTTAACTAAGAGTCAAATCACATTACATTACACGGACATATTATGATGCTAAGTTACTAACCGAGAATCATCTGTTTCTCTCCCCCTTCGTGGAGCAGGTTCAGGTTCACGACGGTTGTAGAGATCTTTTCTATAACGAGACTCCTGATCTTCCCTCACTCTATCATCTCTGGACCTGTCCTTATAATCTCTAACATCTCTCGATCTCTCTTGGTCTCTGGTGGCTCTGTCTCTGTCCTCACGAGGACGGTCTCTTGATCGATCTCTATCATCCCTCGTTCGGTCATCCCCCCGAGACCTCTCTTCTCTAGGGGGTCTCTCCTCTCTAGTCCTATCTCGCTCATCTCTTGATCTGTCGTCACGGGAACGCTCTTCTCTGGGCCTCTCTTCTCTAGTGGAGTCCCTCACTCTCTCCTCCCGTCCCCTATCTTCCCGAGAACGGTCCTGCTCTCTCCTCTTTCTGAAGTCCTCATCCTCTGTACGATCATGACGCGTTCTACTGGTTTGGCTCTTCCGGTTAGAGCTAGATGAACCCTTCAGGAATCTGCTAGGTACAAAGCCAACATCTTTCTCTCTTCTTTCTTCACCTCCTATACAGAGAACAGCAGAGGGTTAGAATTTCGAATATAAAACTGTGGAATTGCTCAGGTAAAGTTCATAAAGAGGGTGTCAAACACAAACCTGACTCGGATTCTGCCGATGCCTCGCTGCTTGATGATCGTTTCCGTTTTCTTCCCTTGCTATTTTTACCCGACGAAGAGTACTTCTTATGTACGATAATCGACTTTAAATCTTCTTCAGTCGGCATACTGTTGTGTGTTGAACACGGTTAAATGTTGAAATTGTTTATAGAATTCTGAAGAAGAGAAAAAAGTACAACGGTATTTTACGGCTAGATATCATTGAAACAAATATTTACAAGTTCATAAAAACAACAAAACACAATTTCAGTCTCTCAAGTAGACTGGATCATTATCCAAATTCAATATCATCTGGATCTTCAACTTTAAGATGCACGGGGGACGGTGGTCCGTATAAGGGCTGTCCTGAGTGGATACAGGGGTGACATACCCTCTCAGTTGTATCAATCAGAGTAATGTATTCTGAAATAGAGAGTATAGCAAGTGGTAGGAGAAAATAATACTTACACGAATATAGAGAACTAATTTGGCCATCGTAAAACCCACATAAACTTGATAAAAAAGCCAGTGTGTACCTCTAATGATATCGGAGAATGATTCCTCCATACTGGCATCTTCTAACCGATCAATACTGAAGTCGAGTTGTTCTAACGTCCACCCCAACTTTACTAATTTCTCATACAATATATCCCCGGAAGTCGTGGTCTCTGTAAAAGTTTCTATATTGAAATCTACGCGTAATTTTGTGAATTTGAAGATTTCAACAAACGTTAGGCATACCTTTATCTAATGTGGACGCCCATGAGTTAAGTTTGACGGAGTGTTTTTCAATGATTGTGTCAAACAACTTAGAAAGTTTCCGAAAAGTGCAGTAGGGGAGCCTCTCAAGTTTGGTATCCTTGATGTTCATTATTTGTAGATTTCCACCTCATTTCGTACTACAACCAATTCCCACCATTTCTTAAAACGAAGACAATTTATTATTATTGATATTTACAAGTGTTCATTCTTTAATGTGGGTAGCCGGTGCACCCAGTGGGCCGGGCAGCCGGTGCGCCTGTTGATTTATGAATTATAATAATAATAATAATAATAATATCGAATATTTATATCCCGCTATCATGCGTTAAATATGCTAGTTCACTACTCGTTTATACTAGAACTAAAAGATATACTTAGAGAACACCGAGATTATCGTTAAAACTAACACCGCGTCTATAGCGGCCTTCTCAGGGCCAGAGAAATGCCATTCAAGCTAATTTTGGTCAAGAAATAAGAGTGAAGAGAAAAGATTTAAGGAAAAAAAAAGAGGATAAAAATGCGATATAGTATAAAAAAAGAGAGGATAGATGATCGTAATAAATATATTGTTAACAAGTAAGAATCGGGGTGGAGCCGGGTGGAGTCATCCCATGGTAAACAAATCACAAAATACCAACAATACGACACTGGTTTATCTTATACTCCATTTTTTTTCAACTGTTCACCCCCCAAAGTCGTGCGCGGAATTGTTTTGCGCGTTTATCACATGTTAACGTATAGCGCGCGCCACACAAATTCTAAATTTCG
>AVPN01000793.1:1713-23861 GCA_000695325.1 Pleurobrachia bachei
CCCTAATTTCGCACTAGCGCTGATAACCGTGAGTGCTGACACACCAACCAACCAGATTTTAACGCTGACCTTCAGTT
This sequence comes from Pleurobrachia bachei, assembly GCA_000695325.1. NCBI lineage: Eukaryota > Metazoa > Ctenophora > Tentaculata > Cydippida > Pleurobrachiidae > Pleurobrachia > Pleurobrachia bachei. Next base: position 1,791 of record AVPN01000793.1, read on the forward strand.
CCACGATGTGTTTTATTGAAAAATGTTTAAAAAAATAATAGAATTTTTAATCGGGCGCGCAAATACAACGCCGCGCTGGTCTCTTCTGCGCGTGGTGTCCCATGCGCGTGGTCTCTTCTGGATGGGGATCTCTCTTTGATCTGGTGCGCTCTTTGATCTGGTGCGCTCTTGGGTGCTCTTGGAGGCTCTTGAACTTTATTATGGTTCCTTATTGTTTTTAGCCACTCAACAAAAAGCTAAAGTTCTCGATTTTAAAATTTCGAAAACTTTGGGCGCGCAGTTGCGCGGCGCTAGTTTAAGATTTGCGCGTTACATTTTGACGCCGCGCCGCCAAAAATCGGGTTCAACAAATTTAAAAAATTTTCTGAAAACTTCAAAAAACGTTCTTCAAACTTTTAAAAACGTGAGGCGCCCTTAAAATTTTAGCGTTAATGCGAGGTTACTCTTGACATTTTGGTGTTGTACCACTTTTTACTTTGTTAGCTCACTCTGTGACAAATGGTGCTGTGGATTTTGATATCTGAGACCCCGATTTTGTTCGCGTCAGACTGCCGGGCATCCAGTCGGCAGCGTTGGCATGTGCTACAATCCCCTAAGGTCGTAACTCGTAAAGAGGGCCAAGTAGCGATTTTCGGCATATTCTACAGTCCCCTCCCAATGGGGATGATGTAGCGTTTTTCTAGCAGCGATGTTTCTCTGCATTTATTAGTCTGTAACTACTAACTCAGTTGGTACTTGGTACATGCAGCAATATCGTCGCAGCGTATTCAAACAATTAAACATCCCAATCTTTAGCTGATACTATGTTGACACCGAAATTTAAGATCACTCAAGAGGACAACTACATTCTACTGACTCTTCACATTCCTTATGTCAAAATCTCAACTTCAGAGATGTTTATCGAGGGTACAGAATTCAAATTCTACCTCAAACCGTACTATTTACGACTTAATTTTAATCAAGAACTTGTCGAAGACGGATCTGAAAGCGCCAAGTATGATGTTGACGCAGGTGATGTCGCTATTAAAATTCCTAAGAAAATCCCTGGAGAACACTTCACTGATCTGGACATGATTACCAAACTTCTTGCACCAAAACAATCAAATCCTACCGCCCCTAAAATAGAAGTCGTCTCAAGTGACTCCCCTTTGGAAATTCCTGATGATTTTGAATGGGAATGGGATCAACAGATTGTAGAAAACACGATAGATACCGCTGTGAGTTATGGATTTGCTAACAACCACTCGGGTGTCTACACTAGGTTTCTCGATGAATATCCAGATTTAGTTGATCTACCTGATCCTGACACTACCCAGCCTGAAGAGAGGTTACTTCTGATGCTGGAGGACCTCCAGAGAAGATTTGACATGGAGCACTATTTGAATGATTTCTTGGGACCAAATGAGTATGTTGGTGATGTGGTCAGTAACCCGTTCATCCCACCATCAATCGACAACGAGCAAGAATTGTTAGTGGAGCTCACCAAAACAAGTCTCACTCCCGTTACCAAATCCCAAATGTCACAGGTTATGATCGGTCTGTTTGACTTGTTGTTCGCGTATTTATTTGAGTTGCGACACACTCAGGGACAAGAAACGGTTGAATCAGCTTGGTCAATTAGCAAACTGAGCACCCAACTTTCTTGGCTATTAACTGGACCGACCCTTCACAGTGCAGCAGTGTTGTCCTTCACCCGAGCACTCACTTTCCCACTATACAGGAACTTCGATCTGTGTTCCAAAGTGCTATCTGACCTGAGAGAGGTAGTGAATGGGGGTAGGAGTACTATTCTATCCACTCTCCTTGGTCTCTACAACACCCTCAGAACTCACGAGTTTTTCTATCTCCACAACGCTGTATTTGTAAAGGAGTACTGTGTGTGGGTTCAACACGTCAGTGACAAGCACATCACCAAGTTACAAGCTGCTTTGAGGGATATGAAGGTTACAAAGTCTGACCTGCCCCTGCCGTTGAAACAGTTTGAGAAACTGATGGAGTTAGGAGAGGAGGAATCTGATTCTGAAGAGGAGAGTAGCAGTGATGATTACACTTCTTCTGAGCCTAGTGACAGTAGTGAGTCGGAGGGTGATACGGATGATTTGGTTGATGAAGGAGTAGACAATGATAAAGAGATGGAGTCGCTGATGGAGAATGTGAAATCTATGGATCTGGAGAAAAGTAAGCCAACAACTTGTTTGATCGAGGAACTGAATTAGACAGATATTATATTAGGGTTTAGTTTGGGGTTTCTATGACTAGAGAGAGTGCTGTGTGGGGTGACACTTTTTAAAGTTATTTTATTTTGTTTTAAATTAAAGAAATTTTGTTTTTACACCGACATTTCTCCATTATTACCACTGTGTTCTTTCTAACCTAACTAACCTTTTACAGTTTCCCATTTAGCCCATAGCCCCCTATCCCTGCCCAGTGTCCCGTTTCTCGACCTAACTAACCTCCACCCTTTCCCATTTAGCTGCCCCATGGCAGTATCAGTAGAAGCCGAAGGGGCCTGGAGATTGCTTGTCCACCATCTCACCCCACCCATCCAAAAGGGCGATATTTCCGAGACCACATGCAGAAAACACGTGGAAATCCTGGAAAAATGTGGATTCCCAGTCAGGAAATGTATTGGATCGTGGTATGGGGTGAAGGTGAAATACTATTTCAAAACACAAGTCATGTCACGATTTGAAGAGATATTCTCCTGTTCATTTGAAGCAGCAGTTCTGTATCTAGGCGAGGAGGTTGGAGCACTATCTCGGGTTTTTGCTCTTATTGAAGATCTTGATGAGGGATTCTCACGACGAACCTGTCTCTCACATCTTCGTGTTGCTCTACTAGCTGGGAAGGGTGATCTGAGGGGAGCCTGTAGAACGTTCTATGAAACGGAAATGAGGGCCTTAGAGGCAGGGTGTGCTGGTCCACAATTTGATAAAGTGAACCAATGTTTGGGAGATTTGGGGTTGTTTGACGCGCTGGCAAGCGAAGCTGTCCTTCACGTTGTACACATGCGGATAAAAGATTACATTAGTGAGAATTTTGCAGGACAGGCCCTTGACAGGAGTATAATTAGCGGAGTGTTAGAATGGGTGGACGAGTCTGTTCTCCCATTTATCCACATAGTTTGCACCCACCCACCTGCCGTGGATATCCAGGGGTGGAAGCAGCGCATCCACTTTCTAGTCTATAAAACAATAGCATCCACCCGGATTAACGATCTATTTGAAATCATGGTAGATTACCCAGATTCCCATGGTGCTGTGTCAGATATAAAGGAGTGTCTAGGGGAGGTTCACAGCAGTAGAGCTGAGTTAGTGGACAGTGCCCGGAGTACCCTGGTTGGTAGGTTGTTACATCCTGGTGCCAATACAGACGATATTATAACACAATATTCATCTGCTATAAAGGTCCTCAGGTACATTGATCCGAGTGGGGTTGTCTTAGAGCAGGTGTGCCTGCCCCTTCGGAAGTACCTAAAGGCTCGTGAGGATACGATTCGGTGTATCTTAGGAGCTCTTCTCAGTAGCCAGGAGTTAGGAAGGGAGTTAGGTAAATCGGTGCTGTTTCAAGCCCATACTGACAGTGATCTTGAAACAGAGGGGTGGGAAGAATGGGTTCCTCCGACTAGAGACATGCCAGCTGAAGCAACTCCTTCCAGTAAATCAGGGGAGATTGTCAGTACTTTGTGTACTATCTACGGGAGTGCGGATCTGTTTATAAAGGAATACCGGAACTTGGTGGCAGATAAGATTCTCTCCACCGCAGACTATGATATTGCGAGTGAGATGAGGGGTCTGGAGTTGCTAAAAATAGCATTTGGGGAGGACCTGGCGCAATGTCAAATAATGCTTCAAGATGTGGTGGATTCTAGACGGACACATTCAAATATATCCGATCAGATAGCTGAACCAGCACCATTTGATATTAATATCATTATTATATCTCATGTGTTCTGGCCTAATCTCAGAAAAGAGGAAATGCTCGTTTTCAAGCCCCTCCAAAAGTACCTCGAGGGAGATTATCAGAAAGTTTTCTCGGAGTTAAAGCGATCCCGGGCCTTAGAATGGCGGTACAATCTCGGCTTTGTGGATTTGGATCTTGAATTTGAGGGACGCACCATTTCGTTCACCGTCTCACCCCTCCAAGCTACAATCATCTCACTATTTGAAGAACGAGAGAGGTGTCACGCGGAAACCATATCTACAGAAGTTGGAATACCACTGGTGATGGCGAGAAAGAAACTATCTTTCTGGGTAACTAATGGGGTACTGAAGGAGACTGCAAAAGATATGTTTGAAGTAAGGGAGAGTGCAGGGACAACTAGGAGTAGGGTTGTTGAGGAGATGGATAGCGCGATGGTGAAGATTGAGCAGATTCGACAAGAGGAGTTGGAGAGTTATACTAACTTTGTGATGGGCCTCATCAACCAGTCAGGACAGGTAATATTATTTATATGTCTCCTCGTTAGACATCATGAAACAAATTGTACCAAAAACACCCTTGTTTTCTATTTGTGTTTGCATGGTGTATATTTGCAGTTATTTGAGCGGTTTAAGATATATGTTCCCCAAAAACCAGAATTCAGATCACAAATCTGAAACCTCTAACAAACCCCTCTCCTCAGATCACGGTTGAGAGAGTTCACAAGCTCCTCTCCATGCTGATTGACGATTCAGTAGCGGGTCTCCTCACAGAAGACGAGGTCAAAGCTTTCCTGGATAAGAAAGTGAAGCAGAAACTACTCTGCTATTCCAGTGGGGTTTATAAGAAACACAAAACTTGACGTGACGTAATTACGTGACGTCACGAAGTTATCTGATGTGACGTCACTGAACTGTTGTGAACTCTGATTGGTCGGGGGATATATCACGTGTTGTGTGTGACATGCAATAAGGGACAAGGTGCTGCGTGACAGAAGCTGCAGCTGTTATATTTTTACTTATCGTTGGTTTACAATTCTAACTGATACACTTTTTAAAATATGTTATATGTTTTGATTTTGGATTTATTTATCTTTTGGTTTGCGATTAGTTTGTTTTATTACCCCCTATTTTCCTCCCATTCTCTCCCGGCAACATCACCTGCCTCTCAAATCCCATTCTTTCTATTGCCATAGCAACATCCCCCAACTAACTCCCTTTCTATTGCCCTAGCAACATCCCCCAACTAACTCCCTTTCTATTGCTATAGCAAAAACTAACTCCCCCTCCATTGCTATAGCAGCAGCTCCCTACTGAGTCCCCCTCTCCATTGCTATAGCAACAGCTCCCCAACTCACTACCCTTCTATTGCTATAGCAACAGCTCCAGTCCACTGTCATAATGAAGATTGAAGAGGTCAAATCAACAACTAAAACCCAGAGGATCGCATCTCACTCCCACGTAAAGGGTCTGGGAGTGGACGATAATGGTACGGCCCTCCAGATCGCAGCTGGTCTTGTTGGACAGGAAATGGCACGAGAGGTAGGTGATAAGCCCCTAGTCCCCACTAGGTTGTCCCCCATTCCCCTGATTCTCTCGCGTTTTCCAGTACACTTTGAATCTCGTGCACCCTCCAGATTATTAGGAGTTGTTAGCCGTTAGGAACCCCTCTATTCTTCAATTTTTATAGGAGGACTAGATAGACAATGACACCTCCCACCATCAGGCATGTGGTATTGTGGTAGAGTTGATCAAGGCCAAAAAGATGGCCGGAAGGGCTGTTCTCCTTGCGGGACCCCCCGGCACAGGCAAGACTGCCCTGGCTCTGGCAATCGCCCAGGAATTGGGTACCAAGGTCCCCTTTTGTCCCATGGTGGCATCTGAAGTGTACTCTACCGAGGTGAGATAGTTGTAGACAAGTAAAACAAGAGTTATTTTGGTACTTGGAGTTATTTTGGTACTCTGAAAATATTTCAAATCAACAACTTGGCTGCAATTATTTCGAACTGAATTTTATTGATGATTCTCACCCCATTACCCCAGTTTTCCCTGTACCCAGGTCAAGAAAACAGCAGTTCTGATGGAAAACTTCAGGCGAGCCATTGGACTGAGAATTAAAGAGACGAAGGAGGTTTATGAAGGAGAAGTCACAGAGATGACTCCTTGTGAGACGGAGAGTGCAATGGGAGGATATGGCAAGACTGTCAGTCATGTTATCATTGGGCTGAAGACTGCAAAGGGGAATAAACAACTCAAGGTATTAATTATTTTTAAGGGGACCCGGGACTGTCTTTACATGGGGTGCTTGTGCTTTCTTTTGTTAACTTTTTTCCATGTTCTAAATTCATTCTTTCAGCTCGACCCCACGATTTACGAGTCCCTACAAAAGGAGAAAGTGGAAGTTGGTGATGTAATCTACATCGAGGCTAACACAGGCTCAGTCAAGGTAATAATTGGGTTGCCACAACTGCACAAGGCACATTGCTGTGTTCCACTGATGATCAGTGAAACACAGCAAGGTGCTGCTGATCTCTTGCTTGTGTCTCTGCATCTCAATAACGGTGACAGAAGTGTTATTGGTGGAGCGCGCGAGATCGTCTCAATAGGGAGAGCGGCGCGTGTGGGCGGTTCTAGAAATCAAATACACGATGCTGACACTGATGATCGCTATTAATTGTTTGTTGTTCGAAAACGGTCAAAAAGGGTCAAAAGTGTTAAGTTTTGACATCCCATATTTTTCAGCGACAAGGACGATCTGATACCTTCGCTACTGAGTTCGATCTTGAAGCAGAGGAATACGTACCAGTACCAAAAGGTTCGTCAACCTTTTTCTTGACTACTTTAACTTATTAACTAAAGTCTAGACCACTTTCCAATTAACTTGTACACCCCTTTGTACCCTCTCCCAAACTAACTTAACTCTTCCCGCCCCCGGCAGGTGACGTGCACAAGAAAAAAGAGATAGTCCAAGATGTCACACTACACGATCTCGACACTGCCAACGCGAGGCCCCAGGGAGGCCAAGATATCATGTCAATGATGGGTCAGTTCATGAAACAGAAGAAAACGGAGATCACAGATAAACTAAGGAAGGAGATAAACAAAGTGGTTAACAAGTATATTGATCAGGGAATAGCTGAGCTGGTTCCAGGGGTGCTGTTTATTGATGAGGTGAGATCAGTAGTCCTGTCTGGTACAACTTTCAGTGCAGTAGGAATCGAATAGATCTCATTGTATTTGTAATCCCATTTATTAGGGAAAGTTACCGATAATCTTACTGAATAGTAAATACAATAGGAATTTCCCCTCCCGATTACATGTTATGGTGCGTCTTTATCACCCCCCCCACCCCCCCCCCTCTGTCTACAGGTTCACATGTTGGATTTGGAGTGTTTCACATACCTTCACCAAGCCCTTGAGAGCACTATTTCTCCCATTGTAATATTTGCAACGAACCGAGGACACTGCACTATCAAGTAAGAGATATAACTAATCTTGGCTGTTATCACAAGAGAGTCCACTCTCCGAACCTGGTCGAATATTACTGACAATCTGCTGTTATTACGAAAACAAAAGTATTCAGTGGTACTATTCCCTTCCCTAAACTTTTAACTCCCCCAGGGGATCAGATGACATCGTTTCACCTCACGGTATGCCACGTGATCTTCTGGATAGGATCATGATCATCAGAACATCCCCCTACGTACAAGAGGAGATGATTCAGGTTATCAATTATACATTTTTTCTATGTACATTGTACAATTGACACGCTCAGACCTGTTTATAAAAACAGTATTATAACAGCAGTGAAATACACCAAATTAAAATCTAACTTCTTTCTTTAGATTCTCAAGATCAGAGCCCAGACCGAGGGTATTGCTGTGGATGAGGATTCTCTCCTTGAGTTAGGAAACATTGGTGTACGATCAACCCTCCGTTATGCCGTTCAAATCCTAACCCCGTCTTACCTTCTCGCCAAAAAGAACGGTACGGAGCTCAGTTTATTATCAGATTTGAGATTATGATAGACCTAATACATTAGAAAGAATCGGCCACATCCCTGTATGATAAGTCTTAATCCGACTTGATTTAGCAATAAGCATGCCATTTCTTATCCTAATTCCCGAATCCCACTTCAGGACGAGATACCATTACGAAAGAAGATGTAGAGGAGATTGCAGATCTATTCTATGATGCCAAGACCTCGGCCAAGATCCTTACAGAGAAGAAGGACAAGTATCTCTACTGATCCAGAACAGAGCGTGTACATAGTATTTATTTTTATTTGTAAAGCTATCCGCACTTTTTTAAACACCCCCTTATCGTATATGAGAGTTTGTTTTGGTTTCAATGACGATCATCATCAAGCTAACTTAAAAGGAAAGGACGCACAAATAAGTTAAAGTGCGTTTCAAACGACTTGACCTGAGATTCCTGGAAATTAAGGGGAGATCAGTGTATTTACTAAAGGGAGATCCTGAATTTCCAGGAATCTCAGGTCAAGTCGTTTGAAACGCACTTTAGTCAATTAATTAATTAATTAAATCTCATAACTCAAAATTTGCACGCGCAAAAATAACGCCGCGCAATTGAAAGGTTCCCGCGCAGTGCAGCGGTTTTATTTATAAATAAAAACCAGAATTCCGTTTTTCAAATCTGAAAATTTTTTGACAAAAACATTTTTTGCTTTTTTAAAAGATTTAGGATTGCCACTCGCCGGAAATCCTAAATAGGTGTTAAAAATCTTAGTTAAGTCGAAAAAATAAGTAGCTATGGATCACTTTCCTAGAAACTTGAAGATGAATCTTTCCAGGGCCCTACCCTGCGCCTGCCCCTACGGGCTACATGATACATCCCGCTGGGATTAAGCCCCTGCCCCCTGGTCCATGATATGGGGGTCCCGGGTTTCTACCTCCTGAGCAAGGTTGACGCTTTGGGACGACTCGTAACCCGATGTCGCGAGCCGCTCTTGTTCACAGTAGACTGCGCTCTAGCTCTCCTGCCGTGCCGGCCGGTGAGGAGAAATCCTCTCCTTTCAAGTGCTCAGGGGGCGCGCTGTGGCCTGTGTGTACGTTTAGATAATAAATTTACACATTTACTTATCTAGCTCCCAAGATATTAAAGGGAAAGATGGATAAGAAGCTGCTATGAATACTCCGACCGAAAGTGTAAAAGAAACGAGAACCGCCTACATTCATGAGAGGTCCCTAGTGGACGGTGATTACTCAGCATGGCAGAGATCACCAGTACTCAAGTCGGCAATCAGTTCCGATCAGATGTCTGAACGGCCCACGTCCCCTGAGACAGAGATTGTACGACTACAGATTAAGGTTAGACACTTCATCTTCAAACCTCTCAGTCTAACAAAGTTAGACTTTATTTCACCTTATTGATTTAATAAATTTTGTTTATGACACATTCTTCCCGATCACAGGCGAGGCGGAAGACGCTGCAGCAGTACCAAAAGATGCAAAGCAAGTTGGTTGGATGTAATCTTGAACTGATGGGTGTTATCCGAGAGAGTGAGTGTGAGGTTCATGATGAGGTCACATCTCTACTTGAGCAATACGAGAAGTTCAGGGTGAGTTTAGATTTTCTTCCGTTTTAATTTTGATCCAGGTGGGTGAGTAGTGACCAGATACCAAGATCTCAAGTAAATGGTAGTTATGCAAAATGGCACAAAAATAAGTTGTTTTTTTTCTGTGAGTGGTACAGAATGGTACAGGAGAGCCATTGCAGGCGCCTCACGGGTGCTTTGTTTTCATGATTTTGTATAAATGAAAGCTGGTTGGTACATTTACCGCAACGAAAATGTGGTTGATTGAAGTCAATATGACACCGCTAATTCTTGTGCAGTTGTTTTTGCACGTGATAAATACATGAGAGAACATACCTAGGGGTCTGTTTAAAATTATCAGGTTGCTACTACCTAACAGGATGCCGGTGAGCTAGTTTGAGGTAGGGAGTTAGTGAGAGAGAGGATGCCGGTTGAAAAAGAGAGATAGATAGAGAGAAAATAGAGATGGTCGGTTTTCGCAAGTAACATATATCTCCACACAATGCCCGGTGTGTTTTAGAAAGAGTCAATCAGCCGGCCCTGATAGGATGAGATCCGACGTGTGGCATTGAAAACCGGCAGCAAGCTCCATGTGGCAGAGCGAGAGAGAGAAGGAGACACACAGAGAGAAACCGAGAAAGGATTCAGATGCTGTGGACGGTGATTACTCAGCATGGCAGAGATCACCAGTACTCAAGTCGGCAATCAGTTCCGATCAGATGTCTGAACGGCCCACCTCCCCCGAGACAGAGATTGTGCGACTACAGATCAAGGTTAGACACTTCATTTTCAAATCTCAAATATGCCGTAGTAAGTTTGTACTGAAATTCTGTTTACGACACATTATCTTCCCGATCAGGCGAGGCGGAAGACGCTGCAGCAGTACCAAAAGATGCAAAGCAAGTTGGTTGGATGTAATCTCGAGCTAATGGGTGTTATCCGAGAGAGTGAGTGTGAGGTTCATGATGAGGTCACATCTCTACTTGAGCAATACGAGAAGTTCAGGGTGAGTTTAGATTTTCTTCCGTTTTAATTTTGATCCAGGTGGGTGAGTAGTGACCAGATACCAAGATCTCAAGTAAATGGTAGTTATGCAAAATGGCACAAAAATAAGTTGTTTTTTTTCTGTGAGTGGTACAGAATGGTACAGGAGAGCCATTGCAGGCGCCTCACGGGTGCTTTGTTTTCATGATTTTGTATAAATGAAAGCTGGTTGGTACATTTACCGCAACGAAAATGTGGTTGATTGAAGTCAATATGACACCGCTAATTCTTGTGCAGTTGTTTTTGCACGTGATAAATACATGAGAGAACATACCTAGGGGTCTGTTTAAAATTATCAGGTTGCTACTACCTAACAGGATGCCGGTGAGCTAGTTTGAGGTAGGGAGTTAGTGAGAGAGAGGATGCCGGTTGAAAAAGAGAGATAGATAGAGAGAAAATAGAGATGGTCGGTTTTCGCAAGTAACATATATCTCCACACAATGCCCGGTGTGTTTTAGAAAGAGTCAATCAGCCGGCCCTGATAGGATGAGATCCGACGTGTGGCATTGAAAACCGGCAGCAAGCTCCATGTGGCAGAGCGAGAGAGAGAAGGAGACACACAGAGAGAAACCGAGAAAGGATTCAGATGCTGTTTTGTCACATTTCTGCTTGTCAGAAGATCAGTATTCAGTACCTGTGTGATTTTGTGTCGGTTACTGGCTACTGTTACTGGGGTCTGCTACTGGTTTCGTGCCTCGTACCCCCAGTATGAAGCGAAGGTGCAGTAAGCGGCAGCTAAGGTCTACCTGGTCGGTTAGCAGTGATCTTGATTTGATCTTAGTTGATTTAGTGAGTAGATCTAGTGAAGTAGAGATAATGTCATTTGTCAACTTTGTTGTAGATAAGAGGTCAGAGGACCTAGATTTATGTGCCAGGATTTTTTTAATTTTTTGGTAGGGTATTTATGATTATTTTTGTTGTTGTAAAACTATTGATTTACAATATTGTCTTGATCCTCTCTTTGCATCCCAGGGAGCAATAGGAACGATCCGACAGCAGAGTGAGGAAAGTGTCGCACTAGCCCGTCAGCGATTAGAGGAAACACGGCTGCAAACCGCAGAGGATCTGTCTAAACTTGAAGAGGAGTATTTACAGATGGAGAAGAAAGTTAACGATAAAACAAATGAGTGCGAGGTTTTAATAAAATTCAAGGTAATGTGAAAGCACCCTTAGTATTATTTTCCAAGTTTCATTTTTCAATATCGGTCTTCTTTCTACAATTACAAACCGCTGTCATCTTTTGTGATTGTGATTGTGCATGCTTATAATTATTTTACCTGCATGAAACATTTAACCACACACTATCCCACTTGTCAAAGAGTGAATCTCCCAACCAGGGAACTGACAAGGAATACCACATGAGGGTAGCGAGACTTAATGAGCTGAAAGTGGAACTGGAGAATTTAGTTTCTGAACAGAAAACGGAGCGGAGTGAGCTGGCTGCTTTGGTTTCTAAACATCACAGCAATCTCAACCTAAACATTACCGAAAGGTATAAAGCCCTTTTAGATTATTTTTGGGTAAACTAGGGGGGATCATATGTTCTTTAATATGTACAAGATGGGTGACATTGATAAAAGGTAGTAGAGGGGTACATCGTAGCGTAATTGATGCCTGTAAATTTAGATCCACCAGCTGGCCCGCAACTCCTCTTTCTCTTCCCCTCTCAGTCTCTCTCACCCTCCTTTCTCGCTGTCTCTCTCCCCTCCCTCTCCAGTCACCGTCCTTTAACTAACAGCAACATCCCAGCTCCGCACCCCACACCAGGTGCCGAGAGATCCAAGCAACGTTAACAGCGGAAGCAGTCCAAAATATCCCCCAATCATTGAAGGGCCTTGCTCATCAGAATAGAGTTATGAAGCGGGAAATAGAGCTGCATAGGGATAACATTGCTGAAACGGAACGAGAGGTCGCCTTATTACAGTCACGGATAAGGTAGCTGCAATGTTGCCATCGGCTGAATGATGTCATATTTTTGCTTTCTCTCTCTTGGACTCCAAAACATTTCTTTTTAAATCTCCCTCAAGATTTTCTAACTCCCTCTATTGCATCCCTAACTCTATTTCTGCATCTCTCCCTCCCTCTATTGCATCCCTCACTCTATTTCTCTCTCAGTGATCTCCAGCAGAAGAAATGCACTGTTCGACAAGCACGACGGGGAACGCCAAAATTCATCAGGTGCGTGTACACTATGCTGTTTCTCACGATTCTAATAGTGTATTCCATGTTAGTCATGCCTCGCCATTTCATCTCTCTCTCACTATCTTTCTCTCTCTTTCTCTCTCTCTATCTTTCTCTCGCTGAACCTCTCTCGCTTGTCGTTTTCAGTTTTGTCAACCGATCAATCCCCTGTGCTGGAGCAGCAGCGGTTGATAAAACATAACTGTATCGCGCGCTGACACTAAAGTAACAAAGTGTGCACTGTCAGCGCTTCTGTGATGGGAGCCATGCTCGGCGGGTCGCTGGGGCTCCGAGCAGCCGAGCTGAAGAAGTGCTGACAAGAAAGTTTCACTGACTGTCACATCTCGCGCGCCACTGATATCTATTCATTGGCACACAAGTGTGACATGAAATGTGAAGTTTTTGCACTTTGTTTGTGTACCAGCACAATGTACAAAAACGGTGTACATTCCGGTATATTTGGGAAGTGGTTCTGTTAATTTCAGTATTTGACTGACCTATACCATATTTTCAGGGAGGTTTGCACGCCAGATACGGAACTAAGTCTCGATATCCCTACAATGAACATACTACCAGTTTAGCGATAAGAAGAAACAGAGCGGATATATTATCATTCAATAAAGATGCGTCAGTCAGAAACACTCTGTAATATTTACATAGAAAGATACCTCTTTTGTACAATCACAAAACATGCGTTTTTAGTTTGTTTTTATCCCAGTTTTTACCCAGCTGCGAAATGCGAACAAACATGTTCATGGTAAAAAGATAACTCTCTGCATAGATACAAATTATCCGGTCATTCTCTATTTCTAAAATACTGTCCCCCTTATTACTTAGAACACTCTGTCCATGGTTTAGCCTGTTTCCAACTACATTTCGCCCTACAAATGTCCAACTGAGATTGACAGTGCATCTCATGTGGCAGGTATTGGCGGGTTGGGGTGAATCGATGATGCTCCGGGCTAAAGTTTGTCAGATTGGTCAAATCGCTGGTGTAGATCTCAGCAAATCTGGAGAGTCGTCGGTAAAATAGTGTCGGGGTCAGGTGGGTACGGAATATGCTACCAAACTTGGTGGGGTGAAGATCTAATAGTTCTCGACGGACCTGAAGAAGAGGGGATTAATGTACTTGTTAGTAAGATAAGACGCGGTATATATGGAAAGGAAGAGATACTAGATAGTCAACAATATCTCAGAAATTACCTTTTTCCGTTCGATGCACCACTCCCCAAGATATCGGATAGCAGTTGGATGGGGTATGAACTGCTGAACATCGTTTATCAGGAAATTCAGTTCATTCATAAGGAACATTTTATGTTGGCACTCCGCACTATTTAGCAGTTCCAATTCCTCGTTTAGTTCTCGGATTATAGCACCTGACAAGGGAGAAAGAGAGGTTGATATAGTTGTCTGGTCACGATCCCTTTGCTATTGTAATTCAGGCGTGCGGCCCTCACAGGCATGTACAGTTATAATTATGGCTTGGCTTCCCAAAGGTAGCAGTGATGTAAGTTGATGTTATTCGACCCGGTCAGTTCAAAGTGTGCCTCCCCTTACACAGTGTGTGGTTTAACGTGGTGAACTACCTTACTAAGCTAACTGCAGACAGTGGTGTCAGAGCATTGACCTGATATGGAGACAGAGACAGTTTTGTTATTATAGGCATGTACACTGCACAGTTATGATGGCTTGGCTTCCCAAAATATTACAATTTCTCCGCCGTCTAGTCAAGGTAGTAGTGAGCCCTTGATATTCGACCCGGTCAGTTCAAAGTGTGTCTCCCCTTACATAGTGTGGTGTAACGTGGTGAACTACCTTGGTAAGCTAACTGCTGCAGACAACGGTGTCAGAGCATTGACCTGGCATGGAGTTGTGTTATGTTTGAACACACCGCTCTCTTATCAAACACATCGTATAAACGGTCTTTATGCATGCAGCGATATTGACATTATTTGCTGCATAATTTGCTGCAGTGGTGGTATGCAATAGTGGCCGGTATACATTAATGTTACCCAAACGGATTAATCAAATTTCATAATGTGACCTCACAGGTTATGGAATTAAATTATTGAATTTGTGCAGGGATTTCTAGAAAAATGTTTCATTGATTTTTCTGCACGCAGAATTTCTGCGGTTGAAGAATGGAAGAGGTGATAAGTGTTGTGGAAGGACTGGAAGAGAGGGTACCGCTCTACAGTGAGCTACGCATCAATGCGTTAGCAGAAGAGAAAAGGTTCGGGAATTGGGGGTGGCCTCACAGTCACATACGGTATGTGACATACCAAATCAATATCCTTGCTCTAATTTTGAATCAAACACGGAAATGAGTTCTATAAATATCTGCCAATTAGCCCTGATTGTTCAGCCCATTTACTGATTTCACCCACTACTCATGAAATTATCACTAATCCAGTCATGTTCCCGTCATGTTTCATGTTTCCGGTGCTAGACTGAGGGACACGCCCCCATCTCTCTCACTGTATACAACATAATGGTATGAGTAACACACACGGGGGAGGGGTGTAACACGCACAAAAGTTTCCTGTACGCACCATACCAATACGGAGTGCTCTGTGTAGTGCTCTATAATATTTACTGGGTCTGGGCATAAATTACATATGTAATGACTAATGAGATTATATTGTAATCACATTAAAGTACTCTAGGAATTTTCATGAATATAAGCAAAAGTGAGACAGTCTCAAGCACTCGGTAGAAAACGAATTTCACCACTTCTCCACCACTACCAGTTACCACTCACACTACCACCCATATTTCTCAAAAAAAATCAAACTTGTTGTCCCTATATGACTAGGTAGTAGGTAACTAAGTGACTAAGTTACTGGGTGACTAGTGTACTAGATATAACTTATCATACCTGTGTGCCATCCCTGGTTTAGGACGGGCTCCGCAAGATCGGCTAACATTTGATCCCCAAAGTAGAGAATTCTGCAGGGGTTCCACCCGGTAAACTTATGGAGATCTCGCACATTCCCCTCACAGTACACTTCACCTGTAGAAAGAGAAGAATAAAGATAGGAGGTAGGAGGAAGGGAAGGTAGTGGGTGGAAACTAGAAGAAATAAAAGATAGATTTTAGAAAAGATACATAGTATATAAAGTTAATATGTATCTGTTGTGTAGAAGCCACTAAACATGATAAAATATGTAAAGTTGAACTTGAATATGTTGAAAGATACCGCCTTGATGAAAGAACGCGGCCGATATAAATTGATAAAGTCCCCCACAAAATACTCAAAGTACCTTTTATTGCCTAGTTAGACTGTGTTTTTACAAATATAAAGAAGGGTTAGAACATAACAAACCTTTTACAAGTTGATTGACTTGTCCAAAGGTGGGTTCATTGTTTGAAGAGACTCGCCGGAAAGGTCTCTTGGTGTCGTTAAAAAAGTGGGGCTTTTTAGAGAGACAAATGACAATGTCAAATAGCTCCATCCAGTGTGATCCAATAATCTGACTCATACCAACGTCAATAAACTTGTAGGGACTGAAATTAAGTGGAATTTGTGAATAAATGAACCCCAGGTGAGGGATAGCTATTAGATACACATCTAGTGAGAGGGCACTATAACACAGCTCAGAAATATTCATCGGATGAGTTATAAATGGGATTCTTTCTATTTACACCTACAATGGTCCAATAAAACTAAGTTACCTATTAGTTAGTACAAATGTCTGTTTCCCTGTATCTCTCATCATCTTTAACATGCCCTCAAGTCTCGGGTTGGGCTCCAGATAATCTCCGATATTTTCCATGATGTGACCATGTAGCATACCACCCACATGGATATCATACGTTATCTTATTAATATCCTCGAACACGATATTAGGGTGGACATCCCCGGAGGTAGTGTCTAGATAGGATAGTACTGCTGCCCAGGCGGCGAGTTGGGGTAGCTCGAATATGTCCACGTTCTGCTTGACATGCTGCAGGGATATATGGGACGTGATTAGGGAGAGATGCAGGGGGTTGAATAAATTAGAGAGGTAGCTTGTAAGTAGAGGACCGAATATTATAGAGGGACAGAGACTGTCTTGCGTAGAGCAGAGCTGAGAAAAGAGATGGAGAGACGAGAACCCAGGGGTAGAGAAAAAGGAACGGTTGCATGATGAAATATCATTAGCGCCCTTCTTGAGTAATATAAAGCCGGGCTTTATTGAGCATATAACATTAGTCTTGGGAGGTCTCTACTCTCTTGGAAATTTGTCTAGGTTTAGTGAGGACTGAGGGGTCGCATTGGTGGGTTGCAGAGGACATGCTTTATGGAAAAAATATTATATATATGAGAGGGGTGGTGGGTGAGAGAAATTATCATTGTCACATCAAAGACATGTTTGATAAATGATATTTTTAGACGCTCCATATGTAATGGTTTTGTGGAAGGTAGGAGCGTGTACAAGAAAATCAGAAAATTGCTCAAACAAGTGGTATATTTGGAAGATTCTAGAATTCATTGGTAGTACCCACTTGTTACTTTCTGATCCAATGCTGGAGGTTACGATTAGCTAATTCAGATTTGACGCCGCGGTTTTACAGCTTATGTTTTATATGGTGTTCTACTTTGTTGAGCAAAGGGTGAGAGGGTGAAAGAGGTCTTAAGAGCTCTCTGAGACAGGAAAATGTTCAACTTACATTGCCACTGCGTCCAAAGAACATTCTCCTCCCAGGGTAAAGACGATCCAATTCAGCACCCTCGATCTTCCTGGATAGGTCGTACACAGTCTCTGTAGATATCCTATGGTAGGCATCCACCTGGGGAATGTGGAATGGGGATGGTCAATTTGGGAGGGGAAATGGGGATGTGAGTGGTTTACGGTAATTTGTGTAGGGTGGAGTAGAAGTAACTAATGGGAGAGATTCAACTTGGAGATTAGATGGGGAGGAGAGGTATTTTAATTGGATAGGGGTAAAATAATGAAAAAAGAAAATATTCGACTCAAGCTGTTGGTAGATTAGCACAGCCGGGCGGGCGTAGTGGCGTACTTTAATTGGTAAATCGCAAGCCGTGTCCGAGCACAACTCGGAGCCTAAAATCCACTCATGATTGGTTGAGAGTTGGGACTCCAGAGAGAGAACGAGAAAAAAAGAGAGAGAATCCGGCCAAGTTAACACGTTACCCCTGGGGACTCGCAATTTCACATGTTGCCACGGTCCAGTTCTCGACATAATATAATGCTGGGTATATGATAAAATATAAGTTCTCACCTTCAAGAATATCCCCTTGTTCATATCATAGTGAACTCCCCGGGACAAATAGGTGGGGTCGTAACGGAGCGATTTCAGGGCCTGAAAAGTAGAATACAGGTCAGTGGTCATGTGTTGTACTGTAACAGAATACTGGTCATGTGTTATACTGTAACAGTGCAGTGTGAAAGTTACACTTTTATCCTTGGGCCTGAAAAACAGAATACAGATCAGAGGTCATGTGTGTGAAAGTTACACTTTTATTCTTGCATCGAATAACTTAGCACGTAAATGTGTAAAACAGGACGTGGTAAAACTCACGAGAAGTTCTCACTTGCTCACTCGAGTTTGGAATATTTCCCAGGACTAAATTTATTCGAGAAATACCCAGGATATATGGCGTGTAACATATTGGGTTTTCTACCAATGTGCTGCAGCTCAGCAAAAAGCTTGCATAATCTCCAGCTAAACCTAGGTTTATAACAAATCTGGATATATTTCCCTATTTGTCGCTTTGTATCCCACAAAGTCGAACTAGGTATGCCGTGTGGCCTTCGATATTATAGTAGGGAGGGAGAGGGACAAATATTTAATATAATATTCCCCGTCTGTGGCCCACGCACTCTGTGTGTATTGAGTAGCGGCCGTGGCTATTATAAATAATCGCATTGAGTATATTGACCTGGCCTTGATACTATAAAGAGTACTTCTACACATGTTCGGTACTAATTAGTAACCTTGTTCTACCCTCTCTCTCTGTGCACATGAGAAAAGAAAAGTAAAGGAGGATTAGAACATAAAACAAGAACTAATAATGATTAGTATTACTCATGAACCGACCGAAACAAGTAAACAACCAATCAGAACTCGTTATTTAGAAGGTCACGTGACTGGTTATCACCCAATCAGGGACCAGTATTTCCTGATTCGGTCGGTTCCTGGTAGTACTTACACTTGGATAGTGTCTCAGAGCGACAAGTCGATCAATGATCATATCAAAGATTGTGTGTTCCAGTCTCCGGGTGTAAGGTGCTAGTGTGTAATCGTAGTCAAATCCCATCACATCAATATCTGCTAGTCGCAATTCCGAGTTGGTAAACACTCCATTGGGGTTCAACTGAGGGAGGGCGTGTTTGTCCGGTGTTTGGTATTATATTGATAGGGGTGTCGGGTATTAGGATATTGGAAAACTTCTGCTTAGAGAGGGAAAACAAGTATTGAATTGCAGAAATGAACTAATTAGACCAAATATAAAATCACCATTACCTTATTAGCGGAGAAGAGTGGCGGTGATCTCTGAACCACCTCATGATGATCCCCTAGCTCTTCTATAGCGGCCTCAATACGGGGTGACGAGGTGTAGGAACGACCCAGTGCCGCTACCACGATACGGCACCTGGAACCCAACATCAACATCTTTATCTCTCTCTCGCTTTATCTCTGATCTTTATCTCTCTTTATCTCTCTCTCTCTCACAGCTCCACGTCACTTCGTCAGTGTGAAAAACTTCCTTCTTGTCTTCATTTCGGAGCTACATAGACCGTGCTAGTTTTAAAGAGTGGCATATTAGATAGGCAAGGAGTTACTACAATTGGGTAGAAGCAACAGAGTATGACACAATTTACTGGGAACTAGGGAAGAGGATCAGAAACCTGGGAGGTGCGAGCTCCCCTTACACAAACATGCCTAACTGTTGACACAACAAATTGTGCAAATAATCAGACCATAGTGGGCCCATATGACACATTTTATCGGCTAAAGTAAAGACAAATATTACTGATAAAAAACAGTCAAATATAGTACAAATATAGTAGAAAATAAAACTGCCTATGCTTCACTCGCTTCGGTTTAATGCCCGTGACAGGTTAAGTACAGCCTCTGAATATCTCAACACATCCTGACTATCAGATACTGTGGTAGGATCAATATTTTGTAGAGTGTTGCAAAGAGATGTTATAGCTGACCGTATGGAGATATCACAATCTTGGGGTTGATCATCAGCAGCTTCTCTTACCGGCTGACGCACTGAAATAATTAATCTTGAAATGGAGGACATATATGTGGCGGATATATATTAATGCATGTTGAATAGAGAGCGTGATAAATCTCGCGTTACATACCCGCAAGGGGCCGCGTTGCAGCCTCCATCAGGCGAGGGGGTGGCGAGGGTGTTCTCCTGAGTTGTTGCGCGGCCATTGCATACAGATCCTCTCTGTTAGTTGGGGCAACTGCTGCAGCAACGGTAGCTCCTGCGGTGAGAGGTTGTTCGTTGTCAGGACATTGTCGAGTTGCACGGTCCACCTCCTCACAACCCACACAGTACGTCTTCTTAGATCTATCCTGTTCAGGAGAGATGTCAGTTAGTAGAAAGTAAAGTAAGTTAAGTAAGTTAAGAAGAAAAAATTAAATCTTTATTTTCTACCGTATAAACAAAAAGACAATACCGCTCGGCGCTCAGACAGGATCAGATAACATAGACAATACCTGGCACTAACGAGCATAAAAGCGCCGAAAAACACCCAACCTGTCCAATCTAATTGTAAATCAGCTTACCTCAAGTAGTACTGTGCCGCATTTCTCACATTCATCAGCTAACATTTTATAGCCACGTAACAGATATCCCCCCACAAGGTTGGATATCTTGTCCAATCGATCCATTCTCTCATTACTCATTCTAACGGGAGAATGCAATGAAGGTAAGTATTATCAATCTGGGGTAATTGCTTTAGTTCTAGGATATCTTAATCACAGGCTCCTACATGATTGCCGAATCCTACAATCGGCATACGTGGGCCTGCAGTATGACAATTGGAGACGTGTATGATGCAGCTGTGACTGTATAGCTGATTCTAACTTCTCAAATGACCTAGCAATTTCCAACATGACAGGCGGGCTAATTTCTTCTTTTTCAGGTCACATTAATAAAGACATCTACATGCCCGCACTTCTCAAAACTAAATTTGTCACACTGCCTTAGAACGTCACAGTAGTATGCAAAACTAAAATACTCCACAAAATGTAGAGAATCTCGTTCTGAGAAAGTTTCGGGTCTCTTCCCCACAATCTCATTGCTCCGGATCATTCCAGAATAGAGTTATGGAAAACGTTAAAATCTGGGGCCCTTTCATTGCTAACAATTCTTAGTTTTAGTGTGTGCGACGTGTTAGGGCTATCCGTTAGGGTAAGGGTTTGGTTTGGGTGGTTCGGTTAGGGCTATCGATTTTCTATCAGATGTCATTTAGTTTACTCGAATTAGCCATGTGGTTGCGTGGCTATAGCCGTTTGAAACGTTTGAAAAAAGTCGGTCTAAGTATACTCTTTTGGTAGTGCGCACCTGTCAAGTCGCTGCAAGGCACCCAGATTATAATCGCGCCCTAGAGTTATTGTTTCCCAGAGAGAAGTGGCAATTGAAATAACTCACTGCCCCTACTTTTGGTCTTGACAAACATTCCAGGCCGCTGCTGCAAATTCCCTCTCTCGTCGACGGTCGACGTCATGGAAATCCGCTTGTAATCTTGTAATCTTGTAAATGTCTTCGTACAGATGCTGTACCGGTGTCAGTTCCTCACAGAGCCTCCCCCTCCCTGGATACAAGGAGTATCCAGTCCAGAATTGAATTGTTGTTTTGTCTGGTATATCCAGGTACCGGGGGTCTGTCCAGCATCCTCTTCAACCATTCCCCAAGAAGTACCTTGAACGCAGTGAGGTTTTTAGCTGAATTCACATCACTTGGGAGAGTGTTC
Organism: Pleurobrachia bachei; assembly: GCA_000695325.1. NCBI lineage: Eukaryota > Metazoa > Ctenophora > Tentaculata > Cydippida > Pleurobrachiidae > Pleurobrachia > Pleurobrachia bachei. The sequence goes on from AVPN01000793.1 coordinate 23,441, forward strand.
CATAGTCGGGTCGCTCTCGAAACGAAGGAGTTGTGGAATTTCGTGGCCACCGACGATTGTGTGGTAGTGGGAACGCTCGTAGTCCGAGACGATCATTTTGGTAAAAGCGGATCCCGATATTGTTTGGCGCTTCACCGTTGGCCATTTTCCAGACCATGATGATGGAGTAGCGTTCTCGTCTTCGTTGAAGCGAGAGGATCCCTAGTTTCTTCAGGCGGTCCCAATAGCTTAATTCGCACATGCCCTGGATTCTCTTTGTAAATTTTCTCTGAACAGTCTCAACTTGTTGGATGTCAGAGGATTATGGCTTGATATTTATTATCAGATAAACTACCCCCATCCAGAATATACCACATGTATTGGCATACGCTGCAGGCCCTTCAAGATGAAGGGCCTGGAAGGAATGCCGCGCTGGGGGGGG